>OX453258.1:8395547-8638417 GCA_949709985.1 Luffia ferchaultella
AGCAAATGTATTAAAAAATGATTTAAACGACATTATTTTGCATTATTATACATACATCTGTAAAATACTTTATCAAATATTCGTAGAAGAATTCATTTCGATTATTATTTCTAAACAAGGTTAATTATTGAAAACATAATTACTTAGGTATGGAAGTCCGCGAAAACACTAAGTTATTAAAAACCATACAGTTTTCAGAAATATGGAATTACTAGTTCAACCTTATCTTACCGTGAAAAGCGGATTCGCAGTACCAAACTTCAAATATTATTAAACTGGGGTGAAAAATAACTTTGCATTTGTATGTATATATTATAGATGTATATCACAGTGAAAATTCATGAATATTACTTAAACGCATATAAAACTTTGGGTATTTATGTTTTAAAATATTTTTGTACGAAAACGAATACATAGTGTTTTATGCTGTCGATGAAGAGATATATAATTTACTTGGTTTTACAATTAAATTATGTAGGTATACTCTTTGTATAAATTGGAGCACGCGACAGCAAAGTTAACAAACCGCTTAGAAATCACAGAGCATTCCGCAATATTAACAAAAGCAATGAATAATGGTCATTAAGCAGAATTTCACTACATAAATAATTTGCAGAATCACCGTAAATAAACATTTTTATTTACTTACGTCTTTCGTGATATTAATTGTGCAGTTTTAAATTATTTTTCTAAATATATTAGGTATATAATATTTGCAAATACTATTGTAAAGACATACGCGTTAATACGTGCAGCTCGGCCGAAAAGAGTTGGCAACATACCCCCTAGCAACTTGAGTTGTTGAAATATGTTTCCTATGTGGTTCATATGTTGTAAAATTTTAAAATAAAGATAGTTACGTGCAATATTTCTTTTTATATTTATTTCCTACCTACAGTCATTATCCGTGTGCTTTAAAATCCAAAATAAAAACAAAATAATTGATCGTAATATACATGTACACAAATATCACCAAACTACGTATAAACCATTAACAAAAAAAATTATATTTATATACTTTGCAGCGCCGTCTCTGGGTATGAGATGCACAGGCATACCCTTCTTCTTCTTCTTCTTAGTTATTGGTGTTTTCTGCTATACAGGCATACCCAGAGTGGCGCTGCAAAATTTGTTGCCAATAGAATGTATGACACACGTCAAGAGTTGCACGTATTGATTGATAAGTAGTGTTATAATAGTGTTTGATATCTGAGTAACAATCATAAAGGACAAACTGGCCAGACCTAATATATCGATTACAAAAAGTTAAAAGCTCTTTTATAAGGCAATGCACACTCTTAATAAAATTCCTGACAAAGTTAAATTTACCATCGAATATATTTAAATTATGTGTAAGAAGACTATGTATGTCTATTTAGGACAGACTGTCCAGTTAGGCAAACACAACTTCAACAAAGAGGCCGACCGAAGAATTCAGCTGGGCTGGGCTGCTTTCGGGAAGCTCCGTCGTCTGTTCTCGTCGCCACTACCACAATGTCGGAAGACCAAGGTCTTCAACCAATGCGTCCCACCTACAATGACGTACGGTGCCGAAACATGGACTCTCACGGCAGGATTGATCCACAAATTTAAAGTCGCTCAGCGTGCTATGGAGCGGGCTATGACCGGTGTTTCTTTGATGGATAAAATCAGAAACACTGAAATCCGTCAAAGAACTAAAGTTCGACATTCGAACTTCGACATAGCCGAAGCGATCAGCAAGCTGAAGTGGCAATGGGCCGGTCACATTTGCCGTAGAACTGATAACCGATGGGGTAGACGAGTTCTCGAATGGAGGCCACGTACCGGAAAACGAAGCGTTGGGCGCCCCCCGGCTAGGTGGCCAGATGACCTGAAGCACCATACCGGGGGTTGTTGGATGCGAAAGGCGGAGGACCGTGGGTGGTGGCGAGCCTTGGGAGAGGCCTATATCCTGCAGTGGAGAAACACGGGCTGATGATGATGTGTAAAAAGTAATTTGTGTAAAGAGATGTACCTACTGGAGATTCGTCCGATATAAACGGACTTATTCTACTCTATAAAAGGCTAATTATATAGTAATCATAGTGAAAACTCTTGAGGTACATGTAGTGATACTTTATAGAAGGATACATTTTTTTAAAATTTGTACAATTTTCATTATAAAATAATTTTTAACGAAAACTATCACTACAGCGCGATTACTAAAGCAAATGTTAACTACAATATTGCAAAAATACTCTGTACGATATAACAAACATATACATATCTAAACATCGAACTTTGAATGAGTAAACTATAGAAGGCGCACGCTTGGTAAAATCAACGACTCAAAGCCTATAAATTTGGTCAACTATGTTTACTTAAAAAAATAATAAATATCGGTATAGTTCGCCTCAAAATGTATGGCGGATCAGAATACAACGCTATAAGTGTGCTTGCACGGGTACAGTCATATACCCCTCGCTCCATTGCGTCCCGTTACACCTAAAACTAGTTACTGCGACGCGATTTGTGCCTATGTTCACATCCGCCAAAAAGTTTGATTGGACTGTATCTGCCTGTCATTCAATATGTAACTACTTTTGACGGATACTACCCAAAGGCTTAAGAGACAACATTTCGGCAAGTAATCGCGTTGCCCATTCACGCGTTCCTCATCCTACGGCTCAAATGTGATAACTTTAATTATAATCAAAGTTATTGATAATTATCGAACTAAACGGCCGGTAGGTTAGGTATTACTTCTCTATTGAACCAATTGAAAGTTCGGTGAGCTTGAATTTCGTTTACGTTGGGCAGCCTTATTCACTTTAAACTCCACTGTTTTTAAGTATTAATACTTTAATAAAAAATCTATTCTTACTAAGATATACAATATATATATTTTACTTATACACATATATATAAGTAGGTAAAACCTTAAGTTTTTATTTTTATTTTTAAGTGACATCTCGTGGCTATCAAAGTAAACTCTTTTGTATTTTACTCGCCCGCACGAAGATACAAACCATTACACGGAACGCTCAGTAGCGCCATCCAAGTGGGTGGTAGTAAGAGACTATTCAGTTTTGCCGCTTTTGTCAACTAAAGATGTCGCTTTTGTAGACCAGTGTTTAATTTATTGATCACTTTGCACTTTGAACGAACTTTCATTTAAATGTGAATCAATGTAAATTTATTCTGACGTGGACTGCGGATGTATTTTGGCAAAGAGTCACATTACAAATAAGTATAGAAAGTCTTTAATTTAACAAACATTGAAAAGACAACATTATTAAGTACAGTTTACATAACCAGTGGATGGTTGTATGTTTAATCAATATATACCTTAAAGCTCGTGTTTTTTTTTTATGAAATATTTGCAAGAACTATTCTTTAGCAAAAACAGATTAACTGGGGGGTGGGGGGGGAGGGGGGGGTTGATTTTCGGACTGTTTGACTTTTTATTTCTAGCAATAACGTAATTCTGTATTCTGAAAAGTTGTACCTGTGTTTTACATTATTCTTAAAAATAGTAATGTTTTAAATGACTTTTTGGAATATAGAATTATGTTTTCGCAGGGAAAAATTTATTTTTCATCAAAAAGTCAAACGGTCCGAGAATCACCCTCCTGGTAATTGATTATTTTAATGTAAATATTTTAGTTTGTGAACACCATAAGTTTTGTATAAAAAACCGGCCAATAGGAATCATGCACCGAAGGTTCCATTCAATGTAATATTAGGTAATTTCATTCAATATTAAATTTCATGATGCTAGGCCAAGGGGTAGTACCCTATACATTTTCATTTAATTGCGATTGTCAAATCATTCGGCATAAATGGTTGTATTTTTTTAAGGTATTGATATAGAAGCAGATTTTTTTTACAACTTCAAGAGACCGTAAATTTGATATTCATTTCAACTTAATACCGCCACGCGTTCTTAAAAAAAGAAGCCTTGACACACAGACGGACAAGGAAGTGATCCTATATAGATTTTTTATTTTTTGAGGTACGGAACCTTAAAACACGAACAAAACATTTAATTTTTAAAGTAAGTAATTTTTTATTTAAAAATTTCGAAGATATTAAAAAAAAGGTAATGAGTTAAAGTTTTACAGTAATGTATATATACATGTACATATAAACGATTTGGCGTATGTTAGTCTCACTAAAACTCGGAAACGACAGAACCGATTAGACTAATTTTAGTTTTGAAATATTTCCAGAAGTCCAAGGAAGGTATAAAAGATGAAAAAAATATAAAGAAATTGCAATTCCATTTTCCCATTCAAACCATTCGTACCTGTCAAACAGGGTGCGTTCAGAAATTAATTTTGCGACTAAACTTATAAAGATGAATCAATTTATTTATGATTTATTTACCCTTTTATTTATATTATATTTGTTTATTTTATTTACGTGTTAACTGCACTGATGAGCAGCGAGAGGCAGAAAATGATAATAGTCTTATTGGTCATATGTCAGGAGTGACTGATAATGAAGTGGATACGCTTAGAATGGAACAAGTTATGAATTATGTTGTGCTGGTGGAAAAGTAAAATTGCCACAATCGGTCCCACCGTTTCATTCCAATACAGTTAAACCGATCACCATGAAAATTGGCATGTATATGTATTTTTTCGTGGAGAATGTATTTGCGTATTTTTAATTTAATTTTTTTTTTTTTAATATTTTTCTGATAATTTTTAATTATTGAACTTTGACACGTTATTTAATTCTGGGCGGTAGGAAGTTCGCCGAGTCAGCTAGTTTTTTTAATATAAATAGTTTTCATCTTAGATTACGTAATGTGATATCCTCGATCTCAGCAGTTGACCGTATAACAGTCGTAAAACAAGATATTAATAGCGGAACTGAATTTCGATTGGCCTGACTTGCAGGAACTAATAAGGGTGAATGTCGATGGATTGAAGGGTTCAAACCGAAGATCACCGATTAACAAGCCCTTTAAGTTTGACGTGTGTAGGTTATTGATTTACCGATAGGTATTACGGACTCATCTTTGAGGGTGGTTGTTTCGGACGTTAAATATTTACACGTGTTTCATCTTCGCTCGACCCTAAGTTTCCTCATGTGGGCATAGTTATTATCTATGTATGGTACAGTTAGTAGCCAAAGCCCAAATTATTATTTAAGCACGTTCAGCTTATATAAGAAGCTAGTTTTAGTTAACGGGTGGTTTTAGACATCCATATGAACGTCTCATCCAGATTTTTTAAATACGTATACGTAATATTCGTCTGCATGATTCATTAAAAATAACCTACGTAAAATACTTAGGTATTTCTAAAATATTGGACATTTTTGTACTTAAACTGCAAATACTAAGGTGATGAATATCTACAATAATTTATGAAACTCGATGGTTCTCATAAAACTAATTTTCTACGCTGACAAATGCTGTACATGATTTTTGAATTCATAGCACTTATCGATTTTATTTACAGTTAATAGAAATTTATAATAATTTTATTTTCGTATTCCATTTTGCAATGTAAATAGAGAATAATTTACTAGAAAAATACTTATGAAAAACTTTTTTAAATACAAGCTTTATTTAAAAAAAAAAAAAAACTTCTTATATACTTTAGCATAATAGCTACGAGTGCAAATATGAAATAGCTTCTTTAAATCGAAAGTTTCAAAGTAGTATTTTTTTTTACCAATATTATTATGTCCCCCTTCCAGCGTCATCGTGTCAGTTCGATATTATTATAATAGTGAACTACCTTCCATTTGGAAGGTATGATTTCATACCTACATTTTTGTAAAATTTAAATTCGATACGATTAACCGTTGAGGATTTTCTTCTTTAAGTGACGATTCTGGCTGCATCAGCTGGACCTGGTTATCAAATTATTTCAGTCTTTGAAACCACATACGTGTGCTAGATTTCAATTTCGTAGGTCAAGAAAAAATAAATCTTAATTAGCTTGTAAGATTTGATTTAAACGTACAAACAAATAAGGTAATGAATAGTCCAGTTATATTAGTCAAAATTAGGTAAGTATCTCAGAATTAGAGATACCCAGCTATGAACTCGTATAAACTTGTGTTTTGACATCCTAAAAGTTGTCTCAAAACCTACATATGGTGGGTTGTGCGCGATCATTAAAATCTAAGGTCAAACGTCACAAAAATCATTTTTTTGCAAATATCTTATTTCATATGGGTTTTTCGCTATTTATATTTATTATCAATTTTGTAGAAAATTAAATTCCCTACAACTATCGCTTCAAAAAATTTTTATACTTTGACTTGTTTTTGAGATAGAGACCGGAGAGCTCGTGGTTAGAGCATCGTCAAACGGTAGTCCCGATTTTAATAGTCGCGTACACCCTACCATATGTAGGTTTTGAGACAACTTTTAGCATATAAAAACATAAGGCCAAACGTATTAGGAATGCAGGGACGTGTACGACAAAACATATACTTAGCAAACTCTAGCAAAGTATAAAATTCGACATTTAATTACAGAACATATTCATGAATTTGTAAAAACTTTCGAACATCAGTTAAGTTGTAACTCAGTTGTATTTTCCGCTACCTAGTTATCAAACTACATCAAGCGAAGTTTGTTTCTGTGGAACGTGTAATTATAATTGAATCATAGTGTATCGTTTTATCACGGCATATTCTCATTATAGGTAGTTTGAAGTTGTTCGGTTTTAACCATTCATACTTACCTTTTAAAACAAAAGTGTATGTAAAGAACCTTGCTAAAAAGCTTTTATTCAAAAAGCTATAACCCTAAAAACCAAAAAGCAAACCTCAAAACTATGCTTTTCAAATTTTAATATGAAGAACATTTTGAAAAAGCTAGATGCTTTATTTTAAATTGGTTTCATAGTAATATTACTTATGACAAGTTTAACCATCCCAAGCTTTTAAAATATTTTTTTATATTTGTAATTTAAGCTTTAAACCCTACGAAGTATTTTCTTTACTTTTTAATTCATTGTTCTTTATTGATTTTTGAATAGGTTTTTCTTTATATATTTTTAGCCTTTTGAATATTATAATCTATTTTTTATTTGTCCTAATACCCAAACTCATACTCATGTACGTGCCCAGAGGTTGGTACAATAGTGCACATGCGTATATTGGCTACTCCTGCTATCTAATTTTTCAGTACGTACCCCACCTTGAGCTTGGGTAGTTGATCACTTACGAGGTGGTTTCCCTCATGCCATGCTCTACTTGACTTAGCCTGGCCGAAAGCCCCGCCCTACGTTTGCTATTTAGTTTTTGCCATCCATCTTCCAGCTTCATCATCAGACCTTCGTCGCCAAATGTTACGAGAATTCTCGTGAAGACAAATCTAATGATTTCAAAACTTATGGTAGGTTTACTAACATCCGCCTTTCAGCTCCATCAGCAGATCAGCTCAATGGTACCATAATAATCAAATTTCTTCTAAATCACACATATTATGTAAAATTTCAACGAATTTTGAAATGCACAACTTACAGACACAGCCTTATCAACTCACCCATATGTGAACGCTCCAATTTAAATAAAAGTTTGTAAAAATTAAATACTACATACAACTCAGTACATCCACTGCACCCTTTGATTTCTTAATTGTATACATAGATGCCGGTAACTTTCGTAGATAATTTCTGTCTGTCTTACGATGATGCTACGTGTTACTTAACTTGTACATTTACTACTTTCTTTCTTCAAAAAACTATCATAGATGTACGGAAACGTTGCTACAGTGCTACGGTAGTGCTACGCTGTTTCGTACCACTGTAGAAGGCTGCGCACTCTTTCAAACAGTAATACACGTAGTAGCAGTTTGAAATGTAAGTATCGTACGTAGACGATTTTTTAATAGTGTCATTTTTTTAGAAAATGACAAATACATTCTAGATTGTGCTATTTACACACTTCCGTTTATACTAGCAAGTAATTATTGCAATTTTTCATAAAACAGCTAATAAAGCATTGTCCGTTTGTTTCGAAACTCAAGATTAATGCCTTAAAAACAAATTTAAAAAATAGGAAATTTTTTAGGAAGTGTCTAGTCTGCCACAAGCGGTCGTTTAATAAAAAGGAATATTCCGCCGCTAGCGGTAATTTAAGAAAAAATGCTATTCTGTCGCAAGTTATTAGTTATTGAAATTTGTTCCATAACGCAAAGTGATAACGTTCCATTTTTAATACACTTAAGGTAGCGTTGTGAACGCAGTTACTAATAGCGGCAGAATAACAGAAAAAGCTATTCTGCCACAAGTGTACTCATAAATTATAATGGAAAACTCCGTTTTAAAAACTTATTGCAGGAAACGGGAAAATATAAAGAATGTTTAAAATAGCATCTTTGAGTATTTAGGTTAGGTTAGGTTAGGTTATGTCAATGCGATGAGCGAAGCGGAGCGGAGCGACGAGCCACTCAGACATCTATCGAACAATTTCGATTTTAGTTCATATAGGTTAATAGCCCACTTTTTTCAAATTGTTCGGTTAGGTTAGGTTAGGCTATGTCAATACGAGGAGCGAAGCGGAGCGGAGCGACGAGCCACTCAGACATCTATTGAACAATTTCGAATTTGGTTCAGATAGGTTAATGGCCCACTTTTTTCAAATTGTTCGGTTAGGTTAGGTTAGGCTATGTCAATGCGAGGAGCGAAGCGGAGCGGAGCGACGAGCCACTCAGACATCTATTGAACAATTTCGAATTATGTCTTTTACTAGAAAGCATACTTTCTGTTTAATTCGGTTTATTCATTTATTATATTAGTTTATTAAAACGAAATTGAATGGTCGTGAGGGAAAGATGAGTAATTAAAGGCAACATATTTTTTGTCTGTGTTATACTTATTGCTATTGGTTCAACTAATTACAACTAACTTCATTCATTTGGCTTGTCTGGGCTTGTTTAAGTTTTACATTTTGCTGTTGTTTAAAATTTTAAAATGAAAAAAGTGATTCTTTTTCTTGTGCAAATATTAACTTTATTTGTAAATAATTTTAGACTGTTGTATTTATAAACATTTTTTAAATTTAATATCAGTGTATAAAAAGCGTTTGCGTTTAAAACTATATTAATTAGTGTTAATAATTATCTTATAGTGAATTAGTTTCAATGTTTAATGATGACACATGGACACATTACTAGGTAAGTTGTTCATAATTTATTTTCGTACATATATATCTGTTCATATAGAGAAGGGAGAGGGGTTCCGGCAGGGGAGGAAAGGTGATATGCAATCCTTACCCTTCCCCCCCTTCCCTCCTTTTTGTTGCTTATCCAAGTATTTTGACATAATTTTGGTCCATATATGTCTGTTCGTATAGTGAAGAGAGAGGGGTTCCTAGAGGGTAGGAGGGGGTTATGCAATCCTTACCTTAGCCCCTTCCCTTCTCCGCCCCCTTTTTCTTGATTTTGCAGGCATCATATTTAAAATTCCGACCTTTTGTTTCACTAAATTGCCATTTGTGGCAGAATACCACTATTTCTTATTCTACCAACAGTGGCAGAATAGCACTAATTGTTAACTTACCGCTAGTGGCAGGATAGTCCTTTATATTAAATGACCACTGGTGGCAGACTAGACACTTCCAATTTTTTATATAAATTATACTACATTCTATGTCATCCTATTATTTATATCTAAGCCTTACGTATTTTACGTAGTTTTATTAAAATAGATAGGCCAAGGCAGTCACTGTGTAAAACAAATACGCGAGATTGTGTATTCATACATTTTTAGCCTGTATGTTATTGTGATGAAATTTATAAGGCCATGGGGCCATGGTTCGAATCCGAGCGTATACCAATGAGTTTTTCTAACTTAAGTACATAACTGTCACTGACTCCGTGCTTCGAAGAGCACGTTAAACAGTCGCGGTCCCGGGCGCTGTCAATATATGGCGGTCGTTACAATCCCCAGACTGCAGTGGAGCAGCGTGGTGGATTTAAGCACCAAGCCCCCTTCCTCACCCTGAGGGAGGCCTAAGCCCCCGCAGTAAGGTAAAAATTGGCTGATGAAGTGAAGTGAAGAATGCTTTCAAAGTTAACTATCTTAGAAAACAATACTGACAGCTCAGTTATACTTCATTTTATAAAACAACTAGACGATTTTTAAAGCGGTTTAATTTACAATCGGCCTACGACATACATTGCCTAACATAACATGTATAACACCAAACCTTTGCTCGTTGCTCCTCTGACATTCCCTTATAAAGATTAAAATCGGCTCGAAATTGATTCAAACATTTATTATACACATTCTAGCAAATCATAATTGAATGAGAGTAAAATATATTTAATATCCTACATCCAGAGTCGGTTTTTGCCCATACAAAGGGCGTATTACGTTTCTAGTAGGGATAATCCCTAGAGTACACTTCCCTGAGTTAATCCTACAGGGTAGGTAGGCTACGACGAAAGATAACTTTAATTTGTCTTCGTTACTTAGCGCGAGGTGTCCTACCGTCCCGGGATAAAATAGTTCATATTAGACCCTTCCGTCTTAAGTGCTACTTTATTTGCTGTTAATTAACATCTCTTATATTAATATTTCGTCGCTTTATCGTACGAACGTACTTCTGTTTTGATCAAAAATTATTTAAATTGAAAAGAGAAAGATTTTGAACCCGCTTACGGCTTGTGTCTTGAGGTATTGTTGTTGATGTTAATAACGAGTAAAAAAATCTTTTTAATAGTTAATATAATTTTCACATAATCAATAAAATAACAAGAATAATAACAATTTAGACATCACATACAAAACAACAACAAAATATATGTCTATTGCACAATTTTGAACTGCTAGAGTAAAAAATATGCACTTTAGTATGCAAAATAAATTTAGGCATTATTACAAAATGTTTGGCTTTACAATTTGCAACAGCATTTAAAGAATATATGAAAATTTTATATAAAGGGTTTAGATTTAGCTGTTGAAATATGAACGTTAAATATCCACGTAAAACTTACGTGGATAAAATAACGTGAACAATATGTACAACAAAATGATTTTTGTTATTATAAGGAGCATAGAAACTTTTTTATAATTTTATTTTTGCAATATTTTTTCTACTGTTTGCATTGTATAGTAATATTTGTTTATACTGGTTTTGTACCTGTTTTAATCTTCCGTCCATCGACATAATCTTTTCTTTTCATCAAGTAGTTTGTATTCGATACTGTGGGGTATCCTTAACTATAGTATCTCCATTTGTAATCTACAGTAAAACAAAACTGAGACAAGTGGGAAAATGGTTAAACATACCTAATATTATTTCATTAGAAAAGTCATACTATATCCAGAATCATTGCAATTGTGTTGCCTTTCTAGCGAACTCGGTGGCGAACCTTGGGAGAGGCCTATATCCTGCAGTGGAGAGACACGGGCTGATGATGATGATGATAGCTAACTCGGCTGACGTCTGTCTTCTATTCACACGTACCTACCAACAAAAAAAAAGTTGTGAAAAAAACTTTAAAACTAATTATTCATAGAAAAACCAATACACGGTTCTAAAACCTATACAAATAGTTTTTAGTCTAATCGACGAGTAATAAAGTTCTAACAGAATAACTTCATAGGTTTACCTGTATGATACTAATATGCAATAATAAATAATAAACATCTGAGACATCCCACACGGTGTCATATAAACCCAAAGTGAGCAAGTATTAAAGCTTGTATTATGGATACTTGGATACTTGACAACTTATATACATACTTAAATATTCTTTATAGTATATACATACTTTACACCCAGCCACGGAACGAATTTGTTAATGCACATTAATATTTATTTGTCCCGAGCGGGAATCGAACCCGCGATCTTTGGTTCTGCAGTTAGGGTCTCTAACCACTCGGCCAATCGGTCAGTCATGTAGGTACTGACATATAAAACCCTTAAAATGTGCCAAGCCTGTGTCGTATATGGATAAATATAATTCAGCGGCAATAACGGAATCCAGAAATAATATTTAAAAAAATATAATATTCTGCTTTAATACAACAATCGTTTTCATAAAATGACGAATAATTATTATCGTTTACACGTCTTTAAAGAACATCCTTAATGTAAAGTTGTATAGATCTATTGTGAATGCATACCGACCAGATAAATTTAAAGTCATACTTTATTGTGAATTTCGAAATCATTTCAATTCATAAAATATTTAAAATTTTATAAAAATCATAGGCTATCACAGTATATTTTCCTAAAATATTCGTCAAAGTAAACTATCAAAACACATTAAACGGTAGGTGGTAACGTTGTGACGTGTATTAATTGTAATGTATGAGGTGGCGCGGCTCGGTGGCGCCATCTGCAACTCTAATTAAAGAACCGACGTGAGTGATTGATGCAGTGCTTGTTGACAGTTGAACTATTCAACGAGAACCCGAGACTAATTTGCTAAATACACCTAATAGATGCATTTAGTTGGCAAGATTTTGTGCTTCTTTGAGATTTATTATTCAAAAGTAAAAGCTTTTTAGGATTTTGAACATAAAAATAAAAAAAAAATAACGAATTTTCAAATGATCACTTTATTGTCGTCTATCTGCTTGTCGAAAAGTTTCTTCTTGGAAATGACTTGGAATAACAAATCGGCATTGATATTCAATACGAATAGGTACCTACTAAGTTCTGTTTACGTCCTACAAATTAAAGCCTCGTAGTTCAAATAATAATCCTCTTTCTAACTAAATTTAATGAACAAAAGCTTTTTTTATAAATTATTACTTTTTTTTTAAATTTTTCACCTTATTATTGAAGAGTTAAAGGGGACGACACATGTTTCAGGACTTTATGAGCGCAAATCTCGACAACTATTGACTGAAAATTCATATCATTTTTAAAGACCTATCTACGACGACATCTTACCCTACACGTAAACGTGCGGTGAAATTTTTGTTTCCGTCCCTCCGTTACATCTATCGCGACTTACTGTAAAGATATACGTACTTTCCGAATTTCATAAACGTAATGCCAATAAACTCCGAGTAAAATTACTGTGACGGATGGACTGATAGATAAGACGGTATTATAAGGGTTCGGTTTTTTGTCCTTTGGTTACGGAACCCTAAAAATCGCTGTTTTAAAAGACGCATACTTCGTATGTAAACCGCATTTTTCTCACCGTAATATCCCCCTTGTCCTATATCATAAGTTATCGCGCCACGCTACACGTCGGCTGCACCTGATCGCGACATTGTTCGCTTCGCCATGTTGACAAAACGTCCGCGTTATTAAACGAGCGTAAATTTGACAAGACTTAAATTAATCTCCACACGTCCCAGACGCATGGGACAAGCGATAGCTAAATTTAATAAAGAGCGATCACTAAGATTGATGTCCAAAGTGATTCCCGTATGAAGAAAAGTAATATTAATTTAAAGGGATATCAGGTTCGTATTTTCTTAAGTATTAGTGTTTTTTATAATTCCGTACCTCAAAAGGAAGAGAAGAACCTTTCTAGGATCATTCAGTTGTCTGTCTGTCTGTCTGTCGAGACCCTTTTTCTCAGGTGTCATATTAAAATGTTTAACAAAATAAAAAAAATCAAGTTTTTAATCAAAGCACTTATAATACGCCATTTATACCGCATATTTTGACGCAAATAAATCAAGATCTATATGATACTTCACGTTGATCTAAAATCATGTAAGGCAAGAAGCCAGTCTCATAACATATTTAGTAAAGGAAAAAAGTAGAGAATCGTTTGTTTGTTTTTTTTTTATTTTGATATTTGGTTGATTGATAAAGTTTCATTTCACATAAAAAAAATACTTTAGTACGTTTAAATATACATGCGTTTTCGTGCCATCTAGTCGTAAATACGAGTAGCTACAAATACTTTATACAACAGTATATACGGAATCTTCAAGGCGTGAATCCGACTCGTACTTGGTTTGTGTTTTAATAAATGTTGAAATAAAATATTCATGAGAGTCATTCTTCGAATATTTATGAGGCACTTTTGCTTTGTAATGACAGCCCCATTAAAATAATATTTTAGCTTGTATTTCTTTACATCCGTAGCTCTATTTTTAATTTCCAGCCTTCAAAGTCTTCAGCCAGTTTAGCCAAGCACCACAGAAATAATTTTACGTGTAGGTACTTTTTAGGTTTGTAAAATTTTAACGAAATTTCGTAACAAATATCAACGAGGACGACGTGAGTGACGTTGAGTAATGACGTCACAGACGGTCACTGGGTTCCCGGTTGTGACGTCACGGACGTATCTTGGCTTGTTTATGGCCCGTCCTCGTGTACTGAGTTATGGCGTTTGTCTACAACGAGCGCCGAATGGATTTATGCGTAAGAAAAGTGAAACGTAATAATACGTGCTCGAAGTTAGGTGTTTTTTAGTGTGAAATATTTTGTGCGCAGTTGTACGTAAAAAATATTTTGTGTTATATTGTGCTGAATATACATATTGTTTTGAGTCCTTTACAATATAGTCCAATAAAAAAGTTTTTTTTTTTTTTTAAGGGAGAATCATACTCACCAAATAGAGGGAAGGTTATAAATGAACGAAGCATGACGTATTAAAAAAAAGTTATAAAATAATCGAACTTTATGGGACGTCATTTCTGAACGGTTTCTAAGTATCACTGAGAAAAATAAAACAAAAATTTAAACAACTTAAACAAAAACTTACAAAACAATTTTCGATTAAGGCCGAATTGATATCACGAGCATAATACCGATACAAACACTGATATTATCGGACCTGCAATTATACATTATGAAGCTTGTTTTTTACCAATGACAGTGCCAACCTGTGGTGCCAACCGTAATATTCATTAGTGTCGTGGGTAATAAACGGGTAATGAATTTTATATTATACCATTAAATGTTTTGTTTTAAATGTAATATTCTCTCTGAATATATGTTATAACCTTCACAAATTTTCGATTCTAATAAAATTGTCGTTTTACTATTATTTTTGTTTCGAATGTGAGTTTGCGATAGTACTGTAATAGTAGATTATGATGCAAGTACGGTAAGCTGCATATTATAGTCGAGGTGTTTATAGACAAGAGGGGAAGCCGAGTGCTTATAATAAACCGATGACTATAACAGCCAGCTTACTGAGTACGAGCATCATACGACGTTTTTCAATACATTTACGATTAAAATTACGTAGATACTTCAAATGTAATAACGGCGGGAGCTAAAGGCGCGAGCGGGTTGCTTTTCGCGGTTTACGCATGCGTTACAAACAGAATGCTCGTTTGTGATTGGTGTAAAGTAAAAAGGCCTAGTACTATAAAATGCAATATTACGGTACAAGTTTCGATGTCAGAAAGACCGTATTAATAGCAAATGTATTGAAAAATATATGAGTAGTCCAGTTAATTACGCACGAAAATACTGAAAGTACGTTTGATAGTGTTCTTGAGCAAAAGACGATGGAACTTAGACTTACACTAAACCAAGATTAGCGCCTTAGTACTAGAGATTTATAGTAATTTTTATAATCTTTGAAATTCGTGTTTAACCACAGAAAAGCACCACTACATAGTAAAAATTCAGACGAGGCGTTTACGAATATAATATATTTTGTTTATACATTTTGTTGTATAAAGTCTATGTTTATATTTTCTTGATAAATATAATATATTTAATAGTAGTCAAGTATCGACTTCTACTCGCAATTGAAACTCCAGTATTTTCCGACCATCCAAGATCTAATCGGAAAAGCAAATAACCATCAAATTATTGCTCATGTTGCAAATCTCCAAGATATAGTGTGTAGGTTTAATCCGAGATGACGCACGCTAGCAGAATATAAGCTGACTTAAATATTTATATTTCAGCTAAGCAAACGATTTATAAGGTTACATTCTCAAAGTTTACTTAATAGGTTGGTGCGGAAAAAAACTGGAAGTTGATCTCCGTTATCAAATTACCTACTTCGCTTTTCTCTAGTTTCTTATCGATATTTCGATTGATGTTTCATCGGGATTCAGTTAATTGAAGAAGCATTGGAATTATTTTTTTCTTTAAATACTAGTCTTTGCTTAAGGCTCCAAATATTTTTAAACCTACTTATCGCTTTTTAGGTGTCATATAGTTCATAAATTAGGTACATTTATGTTAGAGCAAATAAATATAAATCCTTTCTTTGCTTATTGGTCATTTACCTACTCAAATGTGGGTACATTCAATAACTACCGTGTCGTGCCTTAAACATACATTTTCTTTCCCTAAAGTGTAAAATTTAAAGATTTTCTTACTATGCGCCTGAAAAAGCACAATATTAGTACATAACATAGCCTTTTATTATATTTCATTGCGAAAGTTTCATTAAAATTGGTACAATATGGTTTTTGAATATGGACGTACAAACAAACAGACCATAAAAATAATTACGATGTTTTTTTAGATCAATAAATTAGAAATTAATTACTTAGTCGATTCCAATTATTTTTCTACAAAACCTCCGATATTCTCGAAAATTGTTTTAAGATTTGTAATTTTCCACCCAGAATAATTCAAGGAAAATCGCTATAGTTCCTGAACCGGTGAAAGATTCTGACGTAAGAAACATTTTGTAATTTTTCACCCAGATAGATCACGGGCAATCGCTAGGTTTCCTGAAGCGCTAATAGATTCTGAAAAATAAAAATTATTATCAGGTATATTTTCTTGTTTTTATATTAAAGTTACGGTTATTTTGAACGTTAATATTAAAGTTAATTTGAAGCCAGTGTGTGTGGCTCATTCTCCTACACTTTTCACAGCTTTTCTCTACTATCGACACGTTGAAAACGCAGTAGGCGCGCATTAAGACAGACGCCCTAAGTGTAGAGTGTGGCTTCAAAAGCTAACTCCTTTCAAGCCACTGCAGTTGTTTGTTTATACGTCTCGGGCCTCCAATGTACAAGACTACGTGAAGGTGTCGCTTTTATAATCACTCGTATAGTGTAAGATGAAGCTACCTAAAACCTAGATTTTTTGTGTCTCTCGTAATGAAGTACTTCATAAAATACGCCACACTAGATTCAGATATTTCAAATTTCCCACTCATCCTTCGTAACCCTTGTCATATTTTCGTATTAACTCAAGCTAGGTAAAGGCCATCATTCATGAGCTTTAAAAATTCATAAAATTAATAGAACCTAAAAAAAATTGCATGCATGTGTAAATTGTTACTATGTGACGATAGGTTTACTTCGGAGGGCCAAGTGTAAGTTTTTTACTATTAACTGTGTCGTTTGCGTTTTTTATAATTTGTATGGAAACTCGTACAGCACACCTAGCGGTCGTTTTAGGTAACTACGAGTTTCCATACAAATTACGGAAAACGCATACGACACAGTTAATAGTAAAAAAACTCGCCCTTGGCCCTCGGATCCCCTTCACTTTTCGTTACAAAATGCCACACTGGGTAGTATACCCACTTTTCTTACAATCTTTAGGTAGTTCCGTTTATATAGGATAGTCTTTGCACAAAATCGAAATAGGCTTTAGATTGATTTGACATAAATAATTTATTACGGCCAGTGAACTAATATTACTACCGTATAGAACAGACGGCATGAACAAAATATGTGCAGCAGGCGCGGCAGTGCGGGGCGCGTAGCACTATCACCTTATTTCTATCAAGTATAATACACTGTTTCATATATGTTTTATACATGTTATGCTTGGTTCATTTCCACTACAATACAAAAATTGCAAGTATTTACCTATACAAGTATTTAGTATTATGCATTTTTCGTTTCAATTAACACCACATACAAGCATACAACTTGTAACTTTTTTGTTCAAGTATTATACATGTCGTGAGATTACTTGTAGTCAAAACAAGTATTTTAGCGAGTATCGCGGCAACGGTAGAAAATAATGTACAAAAATTAGTTTTGGATGGTTTTAGTGTATGTTTTTTTTAATTATCGAAGATAAGTTATGCCACTACCTTTTTTTCGCAGTTAAATAATTTATACACGTTTTTAACACCCACGACAGCAGTACTGAATTTTTGTTTAATCACGTTTTCGGAGTGACTGAATGAATTGTTGCCGGTCGACAACAAAGCATGGCTCAAACGTTTGGTTCGCGGCGTCTGTTTTATACGCTAGTAATATTGGTTCTGTGTTACAGCCCTAATCATGTAATTTTGGCTATTTAGAACGTATTTTTCAAGACATCCAAATCAAATTTGTCATAGTAATACAATTTGTTTATATCTCGCTTAAGTCGCAAGTTGGGCTGAATTAAATTTTTAGTTTCGGAATAGCGGCTGTTTGAAATTGTGAAAAATTCCTAAAACTTTATTCGGTGTCGAATAAATATATGCTTAAATATTAATTTATGTATCATATTAATTAAGTATAAATAACCCTTTCTATTGTCTATTCCATTATTCGTTGGTAAGTTTTATTTTTGTAAGGCCTTTCGTCAGCAGAGCTTGAAATTGCGTTGTGATGTTACTGTCAGGCACCCTGACAGCAAATTAATATCATGTGTCATTTGATGACAGAAGGTTATTAATGGAGTCAGTAATTATGTCGGGGAAGTAAGTCACGTGAGCGTCGGATTCGCAAATGCGTACAAATCTATTTGGGCGATGGCGTATTTGTTTTATTAAAATCTCGCTATCGACGCCATCGAAATCCCAAAGACTTTTAGTTACAATGTGTAATAAATTAGGTTGAAACGCTTAATAAATAAATGCTAGTTTAAAAATCTACTTCAAAACTTTGTTTAGAGGGTGGGTTGATAACTACTTAGCCTAACCTACTTCTAAATATGATTAATTAAAAAAAAAAATCATACTATAAATTCGTTTTGTAACTGGCCACATATAAAATTACAAGCCAGATAAGCCAGTATTTAAAAAAAATGTTATTTAGAAAAGCGTTGTCATGCATTATTTTGTAATGAATAAAATCGAGGAGCTGCTGATACAAGCTCAAACACGAGGTAGCTGCTGTACACCGTTGAAGAGTTACTCTCAACTGATTGCCTGATTTTAATAAAAAAAAAAACTATTTAAGTGCTTTTGTCTAGCACCCATAATACCTGCTCTGCGTCTAGTTTAAGATTAAATGAAATTGTCTGAGATATCCCAGGTATTATTATTATTTCCATCATCAGATCAGCTCTATGTCACCATAATATATGTTCTGCGGAACTGCGCTTATATGCCAAGTTTTATCAAAATTGGAAATTATTTTCCTATTTTTCGACGCCTGGATGAAGAATTGTTTTTTTCAAATTCAAATCGGACCATTTGCGCCATGCATCCTATTTGAGAAAAAAAAATTCAATCAAATCGGTTCGCAAGCACCGAAATATGGAGTAACATAAACAAAAAAAAAAAACAGTCGAATTGATAACCTCAGATGAGTTTGAATTTGTTTGAATTTGAAAATGAGTTTAAAAAATTTTGAAATTAAACCCTTCCATTTGGCGTTTCATCAGCTCCCTGTGTATTTACTAAAATCATAAAACCAATAGTCACACACCTTCGAAACCAAGGTTTGTTTTCAGTAAATTACTTAGATGATTTTTTATGTATCGGAAATACCCCGAAAATATGAATATAATGTTTCTACTACATGTAAATTACTAAAATCTTTAGGTTTTATTATTAATTTTGAAAAAAGTGTACTTCAACCATCACAAATTTGGAAATTTCTAAGTTTTTCTCTTGAATGTAAAAAAATTGAACTCGGTATTCCCAAAGAAAAAAGAAACTCAACAGCAAAACATTTAGATTATTACAGTAGTATTAAAAAATTAAAATTAGAAAATTTGCTTCACTGATAGGTAAATTAGTGTCTATTTGTCCAGCAACGTCCTATGGCTGGCTCTACACAAAACACCTGGAAAGATGCAAATATCTAGCACTAAAATCAAATAAAAATAATTACAATGGTAATGCTATCATATCTAAAGATGCCCACAATGATTTACGATGGTGGAAATCACATATTCACGACTCCAGTAGTCCAATTAGGAAAGGACAGTATGGCTTAGAAATATTTCCTGATGCATCAAGATCTGGATGGAAGATTGTATGCAAAGACAAAAAACTACATGGTTTATGGAATACAGAAAATCAGTTGCATCATATTAACTTCCTAGAACTTCAGGCTGCACTGTTTGGCCTACAATGTTTTGCACATAATTTATCCCGTTGCTAAATATTGTTACGAATAGACAATACAACCCCAATATTTTATTAATCGTATGGGAAGCATACAATTCTCACATGTCAATAGTATAGTTCGCAAAATATGGCAATTTTGTGAAATTCGAATAATTCACATTTTTGCCTCCTATGTATCATCTACTGACAATCACATTGCAGACCAGGAATCCCGACTTAAAACTATTGAAACTAAATGAAAACTTGCCTCTTTTGCCTACCAAGACATCATAAAAAAATTTGGGGAACCAGAAATTGATTTACTTGCTTTTCGAGCCAATAAAAAATGTACAAAATTTATCTCTTGGAAGGTAGAACAGATTGCTGAGCCATTGATGCATTTACGATCTCATGGACCAACATACCGTTTAATACTGCGATGCTTGATAAATGATGACAAAGCAGAAGGCATTATGGTTGTACCTCAATGGCCTTCACAACCGTGGTTCCCGACCTTTTGGTCGCTAATGCAGTCTAAACCCACCTTTCAGGTCGTGCCATCCTCTTCACAGGACTCTTACATTAGTTGCCGCCAAATTATCCGCATTAAACGAAAAACTACTCAGATGAAAGCATCAACATAATAATAAACTCTTTATCTGTAATTTAATATAAGTTTAATAATTATCTATATTTAAAAACTCTTTCGCTGTTGTGATATATTAAGAAAACATTTTCATTAACTTTTTTCATGGAATAATGGAAATATCTTAGAATTAAATATTTGTTCAGAGTTGTCTCTCTCTAGGCCGAAAACAACAATGTAGATTTTTGACAAATATAATTTTTTCCTTCATCGATCAGATTCATTCATATCTCACTGCAGGGGCTTAGGCCTCCCCCGGGGTGAGGGGGGTTTGGAGTTTAAGTCCACCACGCTGCTCCACTGCGGGTTGGGAACTGTAACGACCGCCATCTGTTGACAGCAACCGGGACCGACTGCTTAACGTGCTCTCCGAGGCACGGAGTGAGTGACAGTTATGTACCTACTTAAGTTAGAAAAAAACTCGTTGCTACACGCCCGAATTCTAACCACGCGCCACAGCCGCACGGTGTTATAAATTTGAAACAGGTGCGCTGCGTTCGGGCTATCACGAAAGATTTAGGTAATTAGCTTTAACTAATCTAAAGTAAATTCACGTGGAAACATTGATAGTTTTTGATTACAAAGTACGGGTAATAGAAAGTTAAATAAAATAATTTTCTTAATAACATCAACACAAACTTTTTAAAGGCGTGTTTAATTTAAATTGTCAGCAAAGTCACACTTTCAGTTAACAAAAAAAGAACCTTTTTGAAAAAACTCCTATTAATTGAAACTGTGTAGTGAATATTGAACGAAGTGACCGGAAAATTCAATAGTTCACTCGGTCGAACGAACGACACTCGTCAATGAGTTCGCGTGACCGATTCAAAGCGAATCAAAACGATTTCAACGTAACTTTTTTTATTCATTCGCTCAATAGGCTACTTATAAAATTATTTATAAGTTTGATAATTTATATTTAAAAGCGTCTCAGACACAAGAAAACAGTGGTCAAAACACTAAGCGAAAGCATGTGTCTTGGAGACCATTAACACAGTTTCATTTTACATAAATGAGAGCATCCTCGGATGATTACACACTGAACTTGTAGGAAAATTTTGCTTTTAACAAAAATCAAACAAAGAAAAGTTCATTACTTGTATATCATTCATTGAATTAGTAACAAATACAAGTATATACATACATATATAAACACACATTTACAAAGTACGCACTCATGCAAACATGAACACATACATACACATTTATATGCTTACATAACACATGCATAAATACACATAACAAACAATACTTAAAGATGCTCTTGACACCCTGAACCCAGAACTGTTCCCGTTTTAACGTAGAATGAAATACACAGCCACTTTTCTCTTCATAGTTTGTGCCTTCGTCCTTCCGTTTTATTTTCCAACGGATATTTTTCAAACTCGGCACAACCGAGTTTTCCGGGTTTTCCTTTTGACCTATAGTTCTGCAAGTTCTATTTTGGAGAGGATCGGAGGAAATAGAGAAATTCAGGATTGTCTCATTTTGTTATGTTTTGTACGCCATTAAAATATAGATATTTCCAGAGGTCGTTCTAAAAACTTATTCCTTTCAATTTTAATAACCAACAACGCAATTTTATAATTTTGCTCTAAGCGACGGTTCAAGTTCATTAACTGAAAATATTGCAACATATACAAAATCTCAAGCTACTGTTTTTGACTATCTGATCTTTTTTTGTAAAACCCTTCTTCCTCGGCATATTTAAGGGCATACATTTCACGCTACGTTACATACATCGATGGTAGTGCAACAAAGGATACAAACTGTTATATATGACGCGATACCAAAACGGTACCTACATAAGACAAAAGGGTGGAAAGCACCCTTCGAGGCACTCGAGCGACGCCTAGACCGCTAATTACTTCGCGCCGTGGCCCCGCATTTTTATAGCTCCCCGTCTGTACTATTGATCAAGAAAATCAATGGCAGTTGTAACTCGAGTAATTAGCATTCGAGATCAATTATTTCCTTATCGTTCTATGAATGTGAAATGACATTTGTGATTTTAGATCGACATCAGAAATTTGAGGTACCTGACGATTCTGCCGATTCTGACGATTGTCGTGTCGTGATAGCCCAGAGCGCAACGAACCTGTCTTAAATTTGTAAGGCCCCATAGGGCCATGGTTCGAATCCGGGCGTGTACCAATGAGTTTTTCTGACTTAAGTACACAATATCACTGACACCGTGCTTCGGAGGGCACGTTAAGCAGTCGCTCCCGGACGCTGTCAATAGATGGCGGTCGTTACAGTTCCCAACCCGCAGTGGAGCAGCGTGGTGGACTTAAGCTCCAAGCCCCCTTCCTCACCCTGGGGGAGGCCTGGGCCCCTGCAGTGGGGTGAAAGTGGGCTGGTGATGATGATGATGATGATGGTGACGATTCTGCTATCAAAGGTTTGAAGATTAGTGCACCAAAACTGTTAGAATGACATGGATATCATGAAATGTTGAATTCAGATGCATGTGCTTTTTAAATTTCTTATTTTAAGTACTCATTATTATTTTACATTTGATTTCCCGCCACCAAGTTTGACACTCTCGCAGTCTATAATTTAGTATCTATATTTAAAATTTATAATTTGTTGTACTTAGAAAGCGTTCACTTAAACTTGATTGCGGAAAATTGAAACCGTTTGAAAATTTGGGCGAAAGTACTCTCAGGTTACCGACTGCTATGTTTGGGTGCAAAGTAGTATGAAAAGAAGTAAAAAAAAACAAAGGGAAAAGTAGGCAAATATTAGTTGTAAATTAAAATAAAAACATAATTTCAAATAATTTATAATTAAATTCCAGCGTCAGTCCATTTGAAACAAGAGATGCCAATTCTGGCGGAGTGAAATGGATGTGGTTAGTTTTTCTCACTTGACACATTTCTAGTTAACGCCCTGCCACGTACAGATGCAAACAACCATGTTTTATTCATGGTTCGAACACTACCGTTCGACGGTATATATACTTATACGCCGCTTCTAATCATTTTACTATTATATACACCTACTGTTATCTTTAGATAGCATAATAAACAAGATGGCGTCTCTCATACTTCGAAAAGATCAAAAACATGACTAAAATGTCAAACCCAGTGATTGGACAGACCATACATTATTATTATTATTTTAAACGAACATTTTGTTAAATTAAACATTGAATGTAACTTCAGAATCTTTATTTTATTTTCCATTACTAACATGTAACACAAAAAATCTACATCACAGTGAATATCTCAAAACATCAACAAGTGTATATTTAGACGACGGCGTATATATTTTTGGTTACATTTATATTGTGACAACGCGGTATCTCTATGAAGATCCATACCATTATCTTATGGAACACAGATAATATAATATGTCTTGAAAGGTGCCGCAATGGTTTTTTTTTAATAAGCGTAATATTTTGTGACTGTGAATATTTTTTTCAATAGCCTTTCACGCAACCAGTTAATAAAGTACAATATACAATATACAAATAGAAAATAAAATTTTCTGCAGCACTGGGTTAAGTAATAGTTTTGACGACAATTCCATTACGCTTTTGAGGATTTTTGTGATAATGGGTATACCCTTGCGTCCGTATAATTTTTGTAATAAATTTGAGTCGGGAATATTTTAGTTTATAACAAGTACTATGCTCCCATGATTATGACTAGTAAATACGAATTTGTAAAAAAAAATGTTTTTATTCTTTTATACTGTTTGTGGCAGTTATTTTCAACAACAGTATCCCTAGATGAACGAATCTAGAAGAATTGTGTAACAATTTTGACTAAAACTACATGAAAGGTAAGTCTTAAAGCTTTTTATTTATCTATACCTAACCTTATGACATCAAAAGTGGTTAAAAAAGGCATTTGATATTTCATTTAGTATTCATCGAACTTTGAGCGTAATAATGTTTATTAACACTTCTTAGACATCCACGCGTGAAAAAGCGAAAGCTCAGGAGTTGTAAGATACTCAAGACACTGAACCCAACGCATTTCCAACTGAACGGGTTCAAATCATATGGTCGGAAATATGTCCATTTGTATTGTCTGAAGCTGCGAATCACACAGTGGTGGCAGCTTTGTGACTCGCAGTAAAGTGGGTCACCTATTATACTGGTAACAAATGGGAGGGCCGCAGTGCTAAGCCTCTAAGACGCGCCGTGCAATAATGACTCCGTTCGGAAACCCGCGACCTGCATTATTCTGACCGTAATAAATTCCACGCGTCAGCCCCGCATTGTCTGACAAATTACTATGGTAGCTACTGTGTGCGTTCAAACTTATGTGTTTTACACATCTCTAATACCTTTATGTATCATTCGACTTCCACAACACAACTCGATCGTAAATAAATAATACATTACGTGGCAATATGATAACCATTGCAAAATTCAATATGTTCGCTAAGAGAATACCGAACGCATTATCTACTAAAATATTCAGTTTCTCTATAAGGGCATAAGATCCCGTACGAAACACGAAAAGGAGGAAGGTATTCCCTAATGAATATCACTAAAAGATTTCCAGCCATATTTCAGTCGGAACTCGTCCCTTGGGATCATCAGAAATTTGAAGGAACCACAAAAATGTGAGAAACTGTACAATAAAAAATTCAACCAAAAAGAACCGCCGCCGTTCCAAGCGATAAATAAAAGAAATCAAACTGAAAACCCATAGGAGAGGGACGTGAATTTACAAAAAAACACATTTTCTTTGGAAGAGTCAAAAGTAATTTCTTTCTCGCCGAGGTGTTTCCTGAAATAAATTACAAGTGTAAAATTCACAACAACAAAAGCGGAACAACAAAAGGCTCGCGGCTCGAAACATCCGGCGACCCTTCCAAACTTAGCAGCCTGATTACGGATTTCCGACACAAAGAAAAATACACGAGAAATGAAACAATCCAACGGCACTTCGAGCACCGCGTTTAAATACTGATCATACGTTTTACATTATTAAGTAGCTTACTAATTAGCGCATTTCTTACTCTATACTAATTTATAAAAATCATCTTTCTAAATTCATATATTAATTTGTCATATTTCATATGGAAACGACCATCAATAACACTTCAAACTCTTCGTATATCGTTTGATGTATATACGGGTGTTCTGCTGAACGTAATTTAAACTTATAGAACGTGTGGAGCTTACAAAATGAAACGAAAAGTTTCAGTGAGCAAATTGCGCAAACTAACGGTTGCCGAGAAAAACACGTTTTTTTTAATAACTTATTTTTTTAAACCTTTCGATTGGTTAAGCTCTACATCTTCTATAAGTTTGAACTACGTTCATCCGAACAGCCCGTATTGTAAATTGGTATATAGGTTGATTAAACATGAGCGAATTTGTCAAATTTCAATCGCCTTTCGTAACGATATTTTGAATATTAAAAATATGTGTAGATGAAATACTTAAATATAATTTAGACTATAAACATAAATATAACAACATATTATATTATCATAAATAAATGAAGAATTATATAAATGTTAAAAATAAATAACAGTCTAAAATGAAAATTATGAGAGTACAAATTATGTGTACTAAATTGAATGTATTGTATATTTGTAAGTGAAAAATTATATTAAGTAAGCATGTAAGTTTCTGTACCTATATAATTGTTTAAGAGGTAATCGTCATCATCAGCCCGTGTCTCTCCACTGCAGGATATAGGCCTCTCCTAAGGCTCGCCACCACACACCATTCTCCGCTTTTCGGATTCAACTACCCCCAGTATGGTGCTTCAGGTCATCTGTCCACCTGGCCGGGGGGCGACCAACGCTTCGCTTCTGGGTACGTGGCCTCCACTCGAGAACTCGTCTACCCTATCGGTTATCGTTCTACAGCAAATGTGACCGGCCCATTGCCCCTTCAGTTTGCTAATCGCTTCGGGTGTATCGACAACTGAGACGGATTTCAATATTTCTGATTTTATCCATCAAAGAAATACCGAGCATAGGCCCCTCTATAGCACGCTGAGCGACTTTAAATTTGTGAATCAATACTGCTGCGAGAGCCCATGTTTCGGCACCGTAGGTCATTGTAGGTAGGTCGCATTGGTTAAAGACCTTGGTCTTCAAACATTGTGGTAGTGGTGACGAGAACAGACGACGAAGCTTCCCAAAAGCAGTGGGCTGGAGCATATTGCATTCTCTTAGACTTCAGCTGGACTGGGGTCCAGCTGAATTCTTCGGTCGGCCTTTTTGTTAAAGTTGTGTTTGCCTAATTGAACAGTTTGTCCTAAGTAGACATAGTCTTGCACAACTTCAAGAGTCGCACCCTCTACGGTCACCGGTCTCGAGAGAATATGTTCGTTGAACATGACTTTCGTCTTGTCCAAATTCATCCCGAGTCCCACCCGCCGAAAGCCGATATTGAGACTGTTTACTATTCCGCTGAGCTCCTCCAGAGATTCTGTCATGATTACTATGTCGTCAGCAAAACGTAGGTGAGAAATGTATTCGCCGTTGACATTGATGCCACGATATTTCAAGTCCAGCGTCTTGAAAACAACTTATCTGAAACGCGTTGGTGAACAGTTTCGGGGATATCACATCCCCCTGTCGCACTCATCTTCGCAATCGGATAGGTTCCGTCCGTTTAAGAGGTAACAGTAGCTTAAAACTCTCTTTAAAGTTGCTATACCTCAACTGGATGTCACAACTGAAGAATGTACCATAATAATATAATAGTAAACTTTGGATATTTGATAAGATTTAAAAACAATAAATTTAAGACAACAGGACATACTCAAGCACAGGTTAATAACATTAATTTATTGTATGATAGTATTATATTTCTATAGTTTCGTTACAAACTCAAAGCTACAAGTAGAAATTTGAATTCAAGGGACTTTCATAAAACGGTTTTTATTTATTCAAATACAATAAAAGAAAAAATCAGAAAGATATTGAAATTCAAGAAAACTTTCAAAGCTCTAAAACGAATCTATCATTCATGCCAGCATATTGCATTCTCTTAGACTTCAAAAGTACATTGACATGAAAATCTACATAATCGAACAAATCCGGCTGTGGAGTATAATGCTGTACGTACAAATGGAAACGAGGATCTGGAGTTTTTTTAGGGAAATCGCTGGCAGAAGATTCGGTTTTGAAAGGGGCTATACCTTCAACATGTTTTGGTGTATGTACTCTTCTCCACAGAAAAGGTTTTTTATGCATCGATCCATGATGTGTATCCAAATATCTCGGATTCTTCTTTTCTACTAGAGGCTTGGTCAGTTCATACATTTCGACGAGAGATAAATACCAGTATTCTTTCCCATCGCCTATGACGGGAAAGAGACGTTTATTATTAAATTTTGGCTTGTATTTTCGAACGAATTCATCATATTTACGTTTCAAGCGTTTCATGTAGTCCGTGTAACGGACAGAATTGAGGAGCACCTCGAATTCTGACAACTCTGTAGTGGCAGGTTTTGAGAGGACTCCTGCGAGGACTACAGTTCGGAGAAGGTGGTGCAGTTTAAAGACAATGAATGCCAGCCACTGTTTCGCTTCTGCTTCTAAAACTCGTAGATCGTCGGCTCGACTTCGAATCCTGAATTCTGCGGCTTCAGCGGAACGTCTTTCGCCTCGTTCCTTGACAGCAGCAAGCCACCGCCGATAGGACTGATAGCAGAAGATTGTCCGTCGCGAATAATGGCCACGCCATAGAGCCTGCATCATAATTTATTTTGGTTGAAATTTTTAATTTTACATTTTCTAAAATAAGAGGGAGGGTCATTCTTAAAAATGTTTTTGAAATTATAATTTTTGCTGTGAGCAAATAATTGCAACGAAAAATGTTTATTATGACATATCGAGATATTACGATCATGTTAAAGTAATTATAAAAAAAAACCAATTTCTGAAACCCATTGTTCTTTAAATCGCTATTCCGATCGGGGATTGAATTTTATAATTTACATTTTAAACGATCTCGTTTTATTGTTATTAAATGGACTATTATTTGTGCGTTTTTACTTTCTATTTTGCTTTGGTTATATAAATAATAATGTAAATTAATTGTGATTGTAAATTAATAAATTATAGGTTTATGGCAATACATATTTACAGACATTTAACCGAGTGAATCAATAGGGTTGTTATCAGTGATTTTTATTATGCAATAGGGGATAGGGGCGCGGAAACTTAAAGCACAATTACCTGTATTCGCGTAGCAGCTTTAGCGTAATATCTATTATGTTTATCTCTGACGAATCTCTCTAAAGCCAGTCGATACATTTTCCTCGCCACATGCACCCTGTAGGCGCACTGTATTGTAGTCGCGTTTTTAGCCAGCCAAGCTATATGTTTTCTTATCAAGTACCCTCTTGCCATACGTTGGATTACCCTGACTGCGAGGAATCTTTTGTGACGCTGACTTCCGGCAAAATCTGTTCTTTGTTGTAGAACTGGACAGAATCCGTTTAATGGCGGTAACAACTTGCATACAGTAGCCATATTTATGTTTTTCTAAATAAAATAATCAATATACCACATTATAAATAGTTATTAATTGTATAACAGTTTTTTAGTGAACAGCTAGCTGTCACCTACGCTAGTCATTGACATATGTCATTCTTAAATATATAATAGCGTTTACAAAAACATTTAACAGTAAAGTTTGTATATAGAAACTGAATACTTGTTCGTATTAACGAAAACAGCTTAGATCTTACAACAGGATCCACTAATGTCCTTAAAAGGTAGATTTGAGCTTTATAGCAATGAGAGAACACCAAAAACTATTATCTATAAACATAATGAGAAACATAGACTTATGTATTTATTTACGAACTAGATAGGTAGCAGGTTATGATTTCGCCTTGAAAACGGACCGAAAAACTCAAGTTGGGACCGACGTAAACTTATTCAGGGTTGTAACGGTTTTGCGTTGTTGGCAAAAATCACAGAGCTCGAATGTTATAAGCCGCGCTTGTTCCAGTTGCTATATCAGATACGACAGAATTGCTACCTCTGCTATAAAAGACGGAATTTTGTACATATATGGTTAAAATGCTTATTGATTAAAGCCCACCCTGTAGTGCTGGTAAAGTAGGCACACGAACATAGGTATACGATACGAAAATACTTTACTATATTTCCTATCGTATTCTAGAGGTCACAGCAATAACTTAATAATAAATGAGACAAATATATTTTTTAATCCTATGTGATTTCCAGAAAATTCCCATAATAATCACAGGTATATGAAGTTTTGTATACAGAAAGGCAAACGTAATTTTAACAGGTTCCTTGTCTCTGTATCATCTCTGTTTTACTACGCTCATGTATCAGAAATTATACAAAAATCAATGTTACTTTAACATGGTTTCATAGTATGAACGTTATTGAGTACTGAAATTGTGAGATGGATCATCTACTTTATAGGTAAAAAAAAACAAAAGTAGATTTGTGTGTATTTCATTAAAATTAATAATTAAAAACTGAAAAAATAAAACCGTGAACGTAAATTATTAAAATGCAAATGAGACTGGGATAATGAAATTTTTTTATTAGTGTACATTTCGCAGTTTCTCGTACAATCAGATTAGTCTGATATACATATACTTACTATGTGACAAATTAATGATTAACGATTGAACGAATATTAAAACTGATCAAAACTTTTACGATATAATCCTCGTCTATCTAACTTCAAGTCCTATTATAAATAAGAAAAAATAAAACCCAAAGAGTAATAATAATCATGATACTTGGGATATCCCACACAACGCCATCCATTCCAAGTAAGCAAGTATTATGCTTGTGTTATGGGGTATTAGTCAACATACTTAAATATCCTTTATGATATATACATATACAGATACCTGCTTTTATGCCCAGACACGGAAGAAATAGTCAATGTTCATACACACAAATATTTGTCCCGGACGGGAATCAAACCCGCGACCCTCGGCTCCGGAGTTAGCGTCTCTAACCGCTTGGCCAATCGGTCATCAATACTGCCAGAAAATATAAACAGAAGTACATTTCCAGTATTATCAGAGTTTGCTAGAATGTGCAAATAATGTAATATGATGTAACATAGAGTAGTTTTTGCGCCATTTTACGACGCACAATGGGGTTTTACTTTCTAATGCACCACTGATTTTAACTGATTAAGTTCAGAAGTTACACGATCACTTGGAGTCGTACCAACTATCATAGGATATAATTATATAAAGATAGACATTTGCTGCAATACGTTGTCAGAAGGATATTTAGTCGCAAGGAGAGCGAATAGAAACTTTTAGACTCTAAGTAACACTACGTCAATAAAATAATGAAATATTTGACTTATGTTCTAATAAACATATCCTAACATTTTTTTTATAACGTCTATATTTTATTGTAACAGCTTTTCGAGTTGTAACTTCATTTTTATGATGTCGCGTCGGTTGGAAAAAAATAAAAACACATTTTCACAGTATAGTTTTCTCGTAACGTACACCGTGACAAATAAATGGTTTGTTCGGGGATCGTAAACGATCGTCGCGCTTGCCCATTTCATTCCCCACGCCGAGGCTATTTTCTGAGAGATCCTTATTCCATGGCGCTTTTCCCTGTATAGAGCCAGGTGAGCGTATACGGCTACTGAATTATTCAACAATGAAATTGGCAAGTATGAACGTATGTTTATTTACAAGTATTCTACGCGAAAACGATACGCGAAAAGCGTGGCTCGCGAAGTCGAGTGGTGATACTATTTTAATGGTGTTTTTTCTCTTCTTCTTATTCATAGGCACCCATCATCGCTATACGAATACATATAGATTTAGGTTTACGAAACAGTCTAAATTTTAGCTTTTCTTTGTACTACGATAATCTGATACGTGTTATGATATTCGTAACTTGTAATATTTTATGCGTGCGTGGTCCGACAAGGCCGGTTTATTATATTTAAAATACTTTAGTGTTGCCAGTTTAATATTTAAAATAATTACCAAACAATAAAAAAAATATTATTCCGACTAACGAACGACTTCTTCCACATCTGACGACCAAATGACTCCCAAGAGTCTTATAAGGGCGAGGAGATGGGCGGTACGGGAGAACTTGCAAATAATTAGTTACTTTATATAAAAACAACATCTGCGTTAAACTTCTTTCAGTTTTCAATATATTTCGAGTAATTACCATGTCGTTATTCTATAGGAAATATTCTCATACCAGTTCTAACTGAATAAAAATTTCAATACATGATGTATTTTGGGGTTTATGGACGACTAATTTAATTAGTCGATTACAACTAAATCAATAAAATCTCTATGTACAACAACTTCGTTAAAAATGATAAAAGCGCTTATTGTATGTAAGTACATAATAATAGACTAAATAATTTATGTTATTAATACACCAATTTATTTAAACTATAATAACTATTTGCAGATTCTACGAGACGGTAATTGGCTCCGATGTCCAAAAGATTAGTGTTCCTGTCAGCGTTTTTGAGAGGTCAACGGGCATTTGAGTAGTTGGCGTATTTTGCACATTTTAGAGAAATGATACATCAAAACCAACACATATACCATACCATACAATAGTATCAGCCTATTAATGTTCCACTGCAGGGGCTTAGACCTCCCAATGAGGGGCTTGGAGTTTAATCCACCACGCTATTCCAATGCGGGTTAGTAGATTTTAATGGCTGATCAATATATGTCGGTAATGGCTACCGGCGGCAACCGGAACCGACGGTTTAAGGTGCCCTCCGAGGCACAGAGTCAGTGATAGTTATGTACATAAGTTAGAAAAACTCATTGGTAAGTATATGCCCTGGGATTCGAACTATGGCCTTTTAAACGAGAAGCGGCTCGCTACCACTAAGCTATCACGACAAATATTTAATTAACAAAATTCGGAAAAGAAAATCGGTGAAGTGGGAGATCGACTAAGAGTTTCAGATGGTACATTATGTACCCAAACTTGCCACTACGAAATTCTTGTGATTGAAGATTAGAAAAATTGCAAATTGCAGAATTTATAATAAAAAGGAGAAAGTCATAAAAGAAAATGAATTTCCGACGTCGCTTTTCCCCATTTAAACGGCGTTTTTAATGTGCCCCACCCGCTGTGGTCGTAAACAAAAATAATTAACTGTTAAAACCGAGGCAAGGTAACCAACTCGGGCAAAGAACAGCAACAGAACGGTGAATTTTTTAACATTTTTTAATATTTACACAGAAATCTTAATCAAGGGGCGGAGATTAGACCCACTGTGCCGGTCGTCTTAAATTTCCAAGGCCTCGTTAATTGTGCTACCCATAAATGGAAATCAGCATTTTAACTTCGGTCTTATTTTAATTTTTTTTTCTCTCTCCTTCTGCAACAGTGCTTAACTCGTTTGTCTAGAGAAGTCCGGTTCAGAGATTTCATTGCTAATGACGGCAACAGATCTACTGCGTTTCCGTTGAAAATATAAGTCTTTTGTTTTTATGTTTTTTTTTTAATTTTTATTCTTCTATTTTGTTTATCTTCAGATCTTTGTGATATAGATAATAAAATAGAGTACGTAGAGCCAGTCCGAAATGCGGACTTCACCAGAAAAAGATAGACAATAATAATAATATCTCGGGCATACCACACAATGCCATCTAGTCCCAAAGTAAGCAAGTATTATGCTTGTGTTATGGGGTACCAGACAACTGATGTACATACTTAAACATTCTTTTTTTAATACAATATATACATATATACTTTTACACCCAGACACGGAACAAATAGACATGTTCATGCACACAAATATTTGTCCTGAGCGGGAATCGAACCCGCGACCCTCGGCTCCGCAGTTAGGGTCCCTAGTCACTCTGCCAACCGGTCAACAATAACTATACCTCGAATTAAACAATATTGTATTAAGTCTATCTTTTTTGATCTGAGCGTGCACAGTTGATAGCTGTGACTCCTGGGACTGTCAAATGAGTGTCCTAACGCGCATACGGCATAAAAATTAAATAAGGATGTAACTAGGTACAGTTAATTTCCATCCTTTTTTTTCCATGCCCGACCGTCACAAGTCAAGGCTTTGCAAGCCTTGTGGACCCTGCTCACTCTAGTGATATTATTATACCTATGTTTATCTTATAATAATTGAACTAGTTCGCTAAAAAGCTTTGAAATTATTAGAAAAATCCGACATTGGCCGATTTTCTATCTTCATCTTCACTTCATCAGCCCATTTTTACCCCACTGCAGGGGCTTAGGCCTCCCCCAGGGTGAATAGGGGCTTGGAGCTTAAATCCACCACGCTGCTCCACTACGGGTTGGGGATTGTAATGACCGCCATCTATTGACCACATTTTTTTTTGTACTTCAGTTACATGTATGGCGACCTAACCCAAAAAAAATCTTAATTTCACTACGTCGTTGCGTAGCGGTTCATAGATTACATCCACCTTCCAAGTTTTATCTATATATTGCCAATAGTTTCCGAGAAAAACCCCAGACAGACAGACGGACGGACGGACATGGCGAAACTATAAGGTTTCCTTTTTTGCCGTATGGCTATGGAAACCTAAAAAAAGGCCAAATGTGAGTCGGATTCGCATACGAAGGGTTCCGTAATCCATCCACTGTACAATATAAAAAATACGTTATTTATAATAATATGGAGACACCCTATATTTTTTTACTTTATTTAATTTTTATTATTTGTTTTTATAGTAATAATACATACTTTGTGAAAATTTCAAGTGTTTACCTATTACGGTTCATAAGATACAGCCCTGTGACAGACGGACGGACGGACAGTATTAATAATATCTGGGACATCCCACAAAGCGCCATCTAGTCCCAAAGTAAGCAAGTATTATGCTTTTGTTATGGGTTACTAGACAACTGATATACATACTTCAATATTCTTTATAATATATACATATATAAATATTTTTGCGTAGACACCACATACATATAACAACCAAGACCCGGTACCAGTATCAATATTCATTATATAAATACTGACCCGATCTGGGATTCGAACCCGGGACCTCCAGCTGCGTTGGCAGGGTCGCTACCCACTAGGCTAAGCGGTCGTCATGTCAGTGGAGCCATAGTAATAGGGTTCCCATTGGTACCCTTTGGATACGGAACCGTAAAAATGAAACTAGAAATTACTAAAATAAATATATATATATATATTCTATATATATATATATATATATATATATATTCTCTACGCATTTCTGTCATCATATCGTAAAGGAGATTTTTACTGTTTTTCGGAAATTATAAAGCTGTCCAAGCGGTCCAAATTGCGAATTATAAAAAGAATGGTAGTCGGTAGACTGTGATGGAAGGTTTCTAAGTATATTTGACACGAAGTAGGAAGAAGTGCGCTATTTAGTTTTGAAATTTGAATTTTGAATCTCAATACATGTAATACCATGTCTGCCTATCATACCCCACTCTGCCTTACCTCGAGTTGAGGGTATGTAAAAGAATGTACAATTAACTAAACAAGTTGTTTGTAAAAGTTTAACTCGCATAATTAATACAAATTAAAATTTGTATGTATGATATTAAATAAAATTTGAATAGTTACTATATAAGTGAAAACAGTTCGAACTATACAACACTCGTTATCAATTTTGCTTGTTATCGAGGTTTTAGAAATCATTGGCAACTACTGTAAGATACGTTCAGATACAGTTTTAATAAAAAAAAATAAGTATATTTTGTACATATATGCGTTTCAATAGAAATTAAACAGTGGTCAACTGGTATAAACCTTTTATTTTCAATTTCCATCACAATAATGTATATCTTACATTATAATTCTTCTTTCAGTGCTCCTTCCTCCACAGTCATCCATCCTTCGGCCACCTTGATTGATATTTTCTTGATTGCCAGGCCGGGGTATGTGCAATTAGTTTAATACACTAACTGATTGTAACAAAATACCTTTAATCTAGTAGGTATATCATTAATAAGTGAGAACATATTTTAAACATGACAATCAGTCCCATAAAATCCATTAAGCGACATCATTCGGTGTTGTAAAAATATAGAGTGAAATTAATTTGACAGCAGCGTTGGTTTATCATCATCATCATCATCAGCCCATTTTTACCCCACTGCAGGGGCTTAGGCCTCCCCCAGGGTGAGGAGGGGGGTTGGAGCTTAAGTCCACCACGCTGCTCCACTGCGGGTTGGGAACTGTAACGACCGCCATCTATTGACAGCGGCCGGGACCGACTGCTTAACGTGCCCTCCGAAGCACGGTGTCAGTGATATTGTGTACTTAAGTCAGAAAAACTCATTGGTACACGCCCGGATTCGAACCATGGCCCGATGAGGCCAAATTTGAGACAGGGTCGTTGCGCTCTGGGCTATCACGACACGTTGGTTTATATTATACTAGCGACCGCCCGCAGCTTCGCTTGCGTAGGCTACGAATTCCTGTTATACGTACTATTAACGTTCGAGATGGTTTATACGTACTTTTTGCTGGAACCAAATTTTGTTACACCCATTCAAACTTTCAATCTTCATTCCCCTTCCACTCTTTAAAAAAACCGATACAATTTTTCATCTGCCGTTTCCCACCCTTAAAATGTGGAAATCTAAAAACCCTGAAACACGTCATTATTTGAGTCCCTCCATTCCCATCCTTAAGTTTGAAATTTCTAAAAAGCCTTTCTTAACATTAAGTTAAGAAAGGCTCACGTTATAAAATAAACCTATGTTATAAATTTAATCTTCCTAGACTTAGTAGTTTTGGCTGTAGTAGTTGATAGATCAGTGTGGACAAACGACAGACAGATAGACAGACAAACAAACACAAAAGTTGCTTATGACACTCTTGACAATCTTCTTTCACGTCTGCAAAGTTTCATTAAAATCTGTTCAGCCGTAGTGGAAATTAGCTCGAATAGATAAAATTGAATTGAATAGACACATAGACGTACAGACAAACAGACGGACAAAAAGTAGCTAATGTGAAATCTCTTGACAACCTTCTTTCCCGTCTGTAAAGTTTCCTTGAAATCTGTTTAGCCGTTTTGGAGATTAGCTCAAATAGACAGATACACGTACAGACAGACCGACGGACAAAAAGTAACATTTGTTAGTTTTGACGACCTTACACGTACAGACAGACAGACGGACAAAAAGTAACATTTGTTAGTTTTGACGACCTTCTTTTCATACTTGTGATGTTTCATTAAAATTGGTTTAGACAGATGGACGTACAGACAGACATACAAAAAGTTCTGTATGTCACTTTTGACTACATCCTTTCCATATGTGTAAAGTTTCATAAAAATCGGTTAAGCTGTTTTGGCCGAAACCTATTTGCTCGAATAGACAGACAGTTCGTTTTCAAATATATATAGCCTATAACCCTCCGCTAGATTCAGGCTATCAAAGGCAAAAAAAAAAATTTCAAATCTGACTGGTAGTTTCAGAGATTAGCGCATTCAAACAAACAAACTCTTCAGCTTTATAATAAGTATTTCTATTATATAGATTAATAGATTATAAGATAATAAGAAAATAAGATAATACTGAAAACCGTATCAAAGTCTATTGCATGGTTTGGGAGTAAAAAGTTAACTAACAGAGGCAGACAGCGAATTTATTTTCTCCCGCTATAGTTTTCATATTTCGATAAAAACTGCTAAGATATTAATTTAAATTGTGTGGTGTAAAGGGCAATTATAATATGCATGAAATGCTTAAGACAACTAACGTATTTAATTTGATAAGGATTACTATTACGTTTAAAACACATCTTCGCAAATAGTACATAATGTTAGAACAAATTTGATCGTCATAAAAAAGGTTATAGTAAGTTAACCTTAAAAGATACACATATGCTGTTGCGGACTTTTGGTTAGAACTTTTAAAGGGGAACAATTCCGTAATACATGATTTTTGCTTGACATCAACCGTTTACGCAGCGCGCGCAACGGAAGCTCTCAAAAGGAATAATTTTTCCCGTTTTTGCAACATTTTTCATTGATGTTCCACTCCTATTGGTCGTAGCGTGATGTAGTATAGCCTATAGCCTTCCTCGATAAATGGACTATCCAACACAACCATAATTTTTCAATTTGAACCAGTAGTTCTTGAGATTTGCGCGTTCAAACAAACAAACAAACAAACAAACAAACAAACAAACAAACAAACAAACTCTTCAGCTTTATAATATTAGTATAGATGTCAATTCACAGTATCAATTCACAGTATAATATTGCGGGGTTGAAGATTAGCGCACGGGTATTTCACGGGGGTGCAGTCCGACGCGCGGGGACTTTACGCACTGGAATTCGGACTAAAACTCGTCATCTTGCACCAGCTGGCTAAAGTATGAGTGGTTAGACGGTAAAGGCAGAAAAGGGCTTCTAGTCAATTCGTTATCTATTTTTCGAAGATTTATAGAAAATAAAAAAGCAATCTATAGGAACCACTGATTTGAAGTAGGTATCCGTAGTTTAAACAATTAATGAGCGTCGAACTTAATATTTATGTCTTAACATTTAAAAATCTGCCCCTATTTAAATGTCCAAGTGGAGGTACAGTCATCAAAATAATTCAAGCAAAACTTCAATACTCGACGGTGTTGATAACACGTATACCACCTTAAACTAAAAGTCCCGACTTTGCTCTTTGCGATAATATTATATCTTTGGTAACACAAATCAAATTTTAGGAATAATTTTGCTCCAAATTTAAAGGACTCGCTGATAACTAGAAAATTAAAAATATTATTTAGAATAATGACGAAATATTTTTTGTGTACCTAAGCATAGAATAATTTACATTACGCCGCTGCTGACGACCGCTTAGCCTAGTGGGTAGCGACCCTGCCTACGAAGCTGGAGGTCCCGGGTTCGAATCCCAGGTCAGGTCAGTATTTATATGATGAATATTGATATTGGTACCGGGTCTTCATTGTTATATGTATGTGGTGTCTTTGTTTGGTATTAAAAACACAAGTTAATGCTTAGTTTGGAGCCTAGACGTTGTTGTCATGTGTACGTTATTAATATTATTACAATTTACGTTCTTTACGTACAGCCTTTGTAGGGTCTTCGGTCATCTATAGTTTTTGATATTTTTAAGTGAACAATCTCGGCGCTGATTATCCGTACTTCCGAGAGTACAACCTAAACAAACGACGAATAATTTTATTTTAGCGAGCTTTAGCTGAAAAATACGTTCGTACTCGTAATACCTTCTACATAAAGTGAGTTTACTGCCGTTGGGAATATCATTCGAGGTTGATTGAGTGTAGTGTCAAATTGGAGGTTATAAATAAATGGAAGTCAAGTTCAGAAAAAAATAAACGAATTGTCATTGTCCGATTTGTAAGGTTTATAAGGTGTGCATTGACGTCTAAGATAGTAGGTTTTCATAGATTTATTACGTAAAAAGTTATGCAAACATTTATTTATAATACCAACTGTTTTTTTTTATTTTTTATTTTTACCGTGTTTTATTTTAAAACATTATTGCTCCCTTATTGTAGGTGTACCAAATTTTTTTTTTCTTTCTTCTACACGTAGGTACTAGTTGAATATATTCAAATAAAATAACTAAGCATTTAATTATTCAGTTCGGACGTTACAGACATCAGCACTTTCGATTAATACAACTAAAATATGCTGTATATATTTGTGAATACCGAAACACCATTCATTACTGTAATCAATTTAAAAAATGACCTGCGATGGATTCTCATTAAACAGTACCCCGCATCCGAATTCTCCTGTACAGAGTTATTTTGTTTATTATATGTATATAAAATTTTCTTATTTGTTCGCATACAGTTAGCGGTTTGCTCTCAATATGGGACGCAAGCGCATCTGTTCACAAGTGTACTCGTAAACGCGACCATAAAAAATAAATACGACCAGATCAAGCAGGTGTTCGCAGCTTTTCGAGAAACGTAAACCAACTTTATTACCCGACTTCGACTACTGTCTACATTTTTCTATAAGCGGTAATATAAATAAAATGACATACCTTATTTATTTTCATCAATCATTAAATAATCCTTTCTAAAAATACGTATATCATTCATAATGAGCGTAGGTACGTTTATAGCAGTAATTTTTGATTTTTTTTAACGAATTTAAAGTCCTTATTCAAAAAATGTATATTGGCATAATCTGTATTTCTTTATGGTATACTCATAAACAGCCAAAAGGGTGGTTATTTTATTTCACATGCATAAATAGGAGCTAATTTCAGTCTATTCGAATCTCTTACTTGTTTTAATCTCTTAACACAATTTTTTTTTAAATATTTTCGATGGAAAAAATTGCTGACAAAAGTTACTCATACGTTTAACCCATAAAGTAAATAAATTTGACAGCAGCGTTTGGTTTTAATAGAGTAATAAATGTCAATTCACAGCATCGAAAATATCGAAAACCAGCGCGCGGGGATTTCGCAGGGGTGAAGACCGGCGCTCGGGGACCTCGCAGACTGAAACTCGCTATGTGTAGCCGGTTAGAGTACGAGTGGTTAGACGGTAAACGCAGAAGAGGGCTTCTAGTCATTTCATACTTTAATGGTTTAACCGAATTAGTAACTGAATAATCTTAATATCGAATTAACTTTAAACATACCGCAGCACGCTGTAACAGCAAAACTCAAGGTAGAAACCCGTTACCACTAATTTTGTACCTCAGCAAAACACTCAACTGTTGCAACTTGCAGTAACTAGACTAACGGCACTTTAGAGTTTAACACACCTAATACACGTCTGCTACGAAAATCGTTAGCCCTATTTTATAAACTAACTTGTTCCTTGAATATGAAATCGGTTGGACTGAAGTATATTATAGGGTTTGGTTAATATTTTAATAGAACAGCGGTCTTTAGTTAATAACTGATATTATAGTAAAGGTGATTCATTCATAATGTCGGTTTTACTTAATAATTCTCAATGTTCATCAATGATGCTAACGACTAATTTCATAAATACGAAAGTTTGTTTGTTTGCTTGTCCTATCTTCATGCTGTAACGGGTCGACGAAACATGACACAGTTAACTTTAACATAATTTTATTTTTAATTTTTCAGCACAGTCACCTTTTGTGTTTATGCATTTATATATCATGTAACTAACCATAAAATACTTATCATAAAAATTCTTCAGCCGCGGCTACCAAACTGTATTGTTGTGTTTAAATTTTTCTTTTAAACTCAGAAATAGATGAAAATCAGTAATAATAATAATAATAAGACATTTATTTGCTACAAAAACAGTAGGAGCAAAGTCAGGCGTATATGGAGGATGTTTTCGAATCCATCTTTTTCAATGTTGGATTCAAAAACATCCTCTATATACGCCTGACTTTGCTCCTACTGTTTTTGCCAACCGTGCAAACCGTGTGCCAACACGTCACAACTCTCTCTGAACTTGTATACTGAGGCGTCGTTTTGGTTTACGACACAATTTTAGTGAGTTTGCTCCATCATCATCATCATCATCAAGGTGCTCCATCATCGAGGTGTTCATCTATTATTACATTTTAACTGTTCCTCATCCTGATTTGTTCTATCGCGTTCATGAGCATTCTAGGCACCCACAGTTTTATACCTTTTTCATCACAAAGCGGTCGTGTAGAATTTGCGATATTTATCTAAATCTTGAACTTTTTCCAATAAAACGGAAAATTGTACGACGATCCGTTGAAGCAATTTTTTTTTCAATTTTTCTATTAATTTCTTCGGTCACCGCTCCCATAGGACATCCCTAACGAAATTCATCAATAGTTAAAATAATTTTCGACATTAAATCTCAGCGCACACCAGCGTGCAACTGTAGAATATGGAGGAACATTACTCCTAATGTATCTCGTAACTCTTGATTTACTTGTTCAGTAGTAAAAGTTTTCATTTAAACATTACCGCTGGAACCTCCGTTTTTATTGCACACACGCTTCTAAAACATTTAAACAAATAAAATCCTTTTGAAATAATTTTGCACATGTGTTAGGTCCAACCTACCAGTATTTATTTATTTTTTATTTTTTTGTTTTTAAAAGTAAATACATTATTCTCACTTTGTGTTGAACATCTCTTCGAGAAAATAGTTGGTACGACTGCGGAAATCGGAATGGGAAAGCAACTATATGTAGCGGCATACGAACGAGGGCATGGGTGAACACTAATATTCCACTTTATAGAGTCTCCACTACGTTCTTTGAATTCAACTTAAAACCATTATTTGAGTTCTAACAGTAAAAATAGATTAAATTTTTGACCTCTTTTTTGATTTCAATTTTTCTATGTTAAAATTGGAGTATAGATCTATGGATATAATAGCAAGGATGAGCAAGGTGTGAAGGAAGTTTAACTAATGCTTATGTACATGTATGCCCCTTGCATTCGAAGCGGGACTGTTCTTAATTATGCAACGTATCTAGTTTTGTAACAAGGAAAGTAATGGAGACGCAAATTCGTAAAATACGAAGTTTTTCAAATCTGCAGTTTCTGTAAAAGTCAGATCATGGAGAAGTACATCGTAGCCGTAACAGCTAGTGCATTCAATTCAATCGTGCATATAACCAGGAGTTACAGGAACGCCTCCAAACAATGGAAAACATCTTTCAGTCATACTCTTCCATTTCTGTTACCATATCTTGCATTCGCGCTTATACTGTGTACACTGTTGTGTCACTGCTCAAAGTGGCACTGCGATTGTCTTTAAATTTATGTTAAAAACCGAATGCCGCGGATCAACCCAAGATCTTCGCCAGAGAACCATTAAATACTTCTTCGCGCTCGTGACTAACCCACGACCTTCGCGCTCTTGCACACGGTTAAATTCCGTGATAAGTTCACAGCTTGTTCTGTGGCGATAATAATTTATAGTGTAGTTTGTTTGGAATAAATCTTTCTGTGAAACCCCGTGCCTACGTTAAAAACTGTGCTAATACAATTAGTAAATGTATATGTAGTACATACTAGCCGTCGATCTGTACTGCTCCTTATCGCGCCGCCGCGCCGGTTCGCAATACTTACCTCTGCCATATTTTTATGAAATTAATTTACTGCGAAGTTTTATGACTAACTATTAAGCCACACATATCAGTGGCAAGCATTGTAGTCATTATACTTATTCACTTTAGTTTCAAGATGTCCACTGTATCATAATAATAATAACTACGTATACATCACAACAACGTCGAGGCCCCAAACTAAGCATTAGCTTGTGTTTTGGGTACCAAGCGAAGACACCACATACAAATAACAACCAAGACCCGGTACTAGTATCGATATTCATCATATAAATACTGACCCCATCTGGGATTCGAACCCGGGACCTCCAGCTTCATAGACAGGGTCGCTACCCACTAGGCTAAGCAGTCGTCATGTTCAAAATGTTCACTGTATCAAAATATTTTAATTTATTAATGTGTATTTTTATTGTAGTGTGTGCGTATTAAAATTGTTTCAAAGTCTGCTATTAGATTTATATATCCTAACTACAACGGTGTAAAAAAACACCTCGCAGTTTTTTTAAGGAATTTAATAGAGTTCAATTTCAATTAGGTAATGTTTTTCGAGTGAATGTTTTTTTTCTTTGGCACGCTCGGTAGCCTAAACGGCTTGATGGATTTTAATCCGTCCATAATACCTATTTAAAAATGGCGTGTGTGAATGAAAAAAGAGAAAGGTAATAAGAAAACAGTTGTTATTAAAACTACGAAAAATCATATTATATGTTATGAAAATTATTATATATTTTCACTTAAAGCCTACTAAATCTTTTAATATTTTGGTTATCAGTTTGTCATCGTCAGCAATACCTTATATTAATCAAGTCATATTTATATGATAGCGTATTTTATTATGTGCTTAAGTAGATATCAATCAAAAAAATATTGTTTAGTGCATTCAACATTGTTCAATTTAAATTCTATAGGTTATATTCTAACATTTTTTTTTCTTCTCAGTTAATATTTTGCATATGATGATGCATTTATCATAGCTCTGAAATCGAGTCATGGTTTTCCTGAACAAATTACTGTATATCTAATAGTTTCAAACTTCCTTACGTTAACAATGTCAAAAGTAACCTTCCTCGGTCAGAATGTGCTCAGACTTAGTTATCTTCTGCATAATGTCATAGCGGACCGCAGCACGGCCAAAGTTAAATTGAATAGCTCCACCGTACATCACTGGGTCACTATCAATTTAAGTTTCAGATTCTGCATACGCCATTACGAACTTTACACGCGAGTTCTGTTCATTCCGTTAAAATTGCGTGAAGTTTTGTGTGACAATGAAAGTTTGTCACGATAAATACACATACTCTAAAGTTTCACCTTTTTTACTTGTGTACTAACTGAAAGTTTTTTGTGAGTAAAAAATTAAAAAAAAAACATTTATTTGTCGAAAATAAGATCATCATCATCATCAGCCCATTTTACCTCATTGCAGGGGCTTAATTAGGCCTCCCCCTAGGTGAGGGGGGTTTGGAGTTTAAATCCACCACGCTACTCCACTGTGGGTGGGGGATTGTAACGACCGCCATCTATTGACAGTGTCCGGAACCGACTGCTTAACGTGCTCTTTGAGGCACAGAGTCAGTGATAGTTAATGTACTTAAGTCAGAAAAACTCATTGGTACACGCTCGGATTCGAACCCCTATGGCCTCAAAGGTCCATGGCTACTCGGTGGGAGGTCCATGACTACTCGGTGGGAGGTCCATGGCTACTCGGTAAGCCGGTATTGGCAAGGGGCCGCTCCAATTCCTTGCCATCAGATATGTTGAAGCGAAAATAAGATGATGTACCTAAACTCGATTTTTTACTTTGTAAAACTTGGTTATTTTTAGTGATTTGTTTAGTGAATTCTATGTTGAAAACATATGTTTTCATTTTATACCATTTCAAATGTACAATTTTGCATGGCATTAATGTTTAAATACAAAAAAATATCTAACATGAACCCGTATGGAACACAATTTTTTTATTTTACGTTCTACTTTTTCTTCATCTTTTACTTGTTGTTCCATTTAAATCTTTGAATACAATAAAAAACCGTTGTTTTCAGTTTTCTTGATAACTGAAACACGGTATTTTATAAATAAACTGGTAACATCCTGAGAAAAATTTGCATCATCAGTCAAGCAATGGATAACCCCCACAATAAATGACGAGAAATGAAGAAGAAAAAAAATATGCATCAGCGGAAATTATGGTTCCTGTGGCATAATTATGATGACGCATAATTTTATTTCCTCGGTTTACTCGTATTTATGATGATCTCGATCATAAATTGCTCTACTGATAGTGAAACAATCATAATAAAATCTGAATTCACTATAGTAGTTTTCTCGGTGCAAAAACAGTAAAAACTGTTTAAAAACGATTTTCCTATATTCTAAAAAGTTTTTCTTGTCTTATTTCGTCATTTTGTATAACATCTTAATACCTTATCAGTAAGATTCCTTTGAGTTCTGTACATTCTTTGGGTTTCGAAAAAAAAAAGTTTTTATTTTCTAATTATCAAATTTTTTATAGAAAAAACCAATTTTCAAAGGTAAAATAAATAGGAGGAATAAAATTTTAAATATATGCTAGGTATTAAGAGAAATTAAATGCCACTAATAATCATTATCGAAGATGTGCACTCAAGTACTAACACATAATAACAATAATAATAATATCTGGAACATCCCACAGCGCCATCTAGTCCCAAACTAAGCAATGCTTGTATTATGGGTACCAAACAACTGATATACATACTTGAATATTCGTTACAATATACACATACATTTTAGTTTTAGACACGATGCAAATAGACATTTTCATGCACACAAATATTTGTCCCGACTGGGAATCGAACCTGTGACCCTTGGCTCCGCAGCTAGGGTCTCTAACCACTAGCTCAATCGATCAGTCAATATAATTATTTCGGGTAAAATTCTTAAAAGGAATATAAAGGAATTTTAAATGAAGCATATGCCAGAAAATAGTAGGTACCTAACTTATGAGATACTTCGTATTTTAGCCACTGACATGCCTATAATTGACATTTAAAAATTTTAATCTCTACCCTCTACTCTTTATTAGTTTATTTGAAAGTAGAAAGAAAAATAAAGACCCGTATTTTCTCTTTTTCCGATGTGATAATATTTTCAAATCGTTTTAGCGAATTTAAAAGCTGCTTATTATAAAAAGTCAAGATGTGATTTGTGTTTATAGCTTAATTTTTGGGGTTACGTACCTCAAAAGGAATTAAAAACGGAACTCTTATAAGATCACTTTGTTGTCCGTCTGTCTGTCTGTCTGTCAAGACCTTTTTTGTAAGGAACGCGTTGAAGTATCAAGCTGAAATTCATTCCCCTAAGAGCTGTGAAAAAATTAAACTTCTAAACCAACGCAATCAAAGGATACAGCCGTTTATGCTGCAATTTTCTAAATTCGCAAGGGAATCAAAACCTACAGGGTACTTCCCGTAAACTCAAAATCTTGAAATTTGGCACGAAGCAACGTCTTATAACACAGATAAAGGAAAAATAGCGAAAATCATAAATTTTTAGTTACATCATATAATAAAAATATTTTTAATAATTTTAAACTTACTACCCCTTTCCTCATGAACGCGTAGAGGTATTAAATTGAAATTCATATCAAATATTTCAGGAACCCTCGGTGCGCGAGTCCGACTCGCACTTGGCCGGTTTTTATCTTTGCTCTATGCAAAAAAATATATGACATTTAAACGGCCGGCTATTGGTTTATGTTATAAAAGTTCAGTAAAGCGTTCTGCTTGGATAGAAAACAAAAGACGTCATCTCTCTTATAAATTTGTGAATATTGCGTTTTATTCATGAAGTATTGGAAATTTAATATGAGGCTTCAAAAATTCTACGAAAGATATTTTTATTTTCCTCTATTAGGAAATATCAATTGAAATAAAGTTGGAAATTCACAACTATGGAACAAGCGTCGTTCGTACAAACAAATAAACTAAACAAACGAACAATACTATATTATACGAATATAAGAAAAAGCTCTGTTCAAACTGATCCAGGATAATATGTCTCGTGCGAAGGCATGATCTAACCAATAATTTCCCGCGGTCGGCCGTAACCGTTACTCAAACTCACAAAGTTATGAGAGTTGAAAGGGGAATCTGCACATTCTTTTTGCTCCTTTGACCGGGTAACCCTTCGAACTTTTTGAACGTGGGCCATATTGCAGCGTCTCACGAAAAAATATCTCAAACTTTCCTCACTCATATGACTTATTAAGTCTAGAAAGGGACGTAGATACGCGTCCGTACGTGCATATTTATTTCGCATATTTTGAACATAATTTCTGTGAAATCCATTTATTAAAACAGAAAACGCACTATTTTTCCATTCGGTCATGATTAGAAAAGTTTAAATAGATGTCGACCTAAAGAAAATTGATAGACGTATTAGATAACATGTATTTTTGTATGTTCCCTTTCAGACAATGCGTCTGATTGAAGGTTGAACGAATTGATTGATTGATATAAACTTTCTTAAGTAAATATGAAACGAATTAGTATAAAGTGTTTGCTATAATTACCACTGACCGATTGACCGAGTAGCTAGAGACTCTAACTGCAGAACTAAAAGGTCACGGGTTCGATTCCCCGAGACAAATATTTCTGTGCATGAACATGTCTATATGTGCCTTGTCTGGGTGTAACATATTTATATATGTATAATATAAAGAAGGTTCAAGGAAATATATCAGTTGCCTTGTACCAATAATACATGCATAATACTTAGCCAACTTAATTACTATGTGTTTTTAAATGAAATCATACGAATGAGATATTGCAATATCAAACCTCCAAAGCGATAGATCAGCCGGGCTAATATGCACACAGCGACAAAATTTCTCCGACGCATTATCTCGTGCCGAAAATAGATTATAATTTTTGTGGTTGTTTGCATGTTAGCCCTGCTGAATCACAGTTATAACGTAATTTTTTCCACAAGGATATTCTCAAAGTGCGATTTGGACTCGCACTAGAAGGGTTCCGTAGCATCGTACAATATTAAAAAAAAAAAACACGTTTCTTATATGGGGACCCTCTTTATTTTTTAATTTTATTTTATTTTAATTTGTTGTTATAGACTACACAGTAGTGCATGCTTCATGAAAATTGCAAGTGTTAGTAATGATATAATAAAACCGTACAAGTACGGTGCTGTCAAATTTATTTACTGTATGATAACCACTAAAAACTTACTTTGTCGAGTTTGACATGAGGTACACGTTTGACATGAGTTTGACACGTAACGGATCCGCCCGAGTCTAGTCCAATGACATTTTATCTGATGTTTCCCTTCTGCAGTCGCTTCTTCAGTCTATACTGACGACACCACTCTGCGTTATTGCTTGCTTTCACGCCACTCAGTTTCGAGCGATCTAATTTTTTTTACAATCAAATTTTTATTGATTTTGATCTACAATTATTGTATTTAATCTATCCAAATAGTGTTTAACAACTATCTTCACTTCACTTCACTTCATCAGCCCATTTTTACCCCACTGCAGGGGCTTAGACCTCCCCCGGGGTGAGGAGGGCCATGGAGCTTACCAACTATCAAATGACACTGATACCGCATTTGTACGTCAGTCCATTCCGAAGTTATAAGTGAAACTAACTTTGCGCGCCGCACATTTTTACGATTATAGTCAGTTTTTGTTCACTTGATTACCTCATCATTTCAAAATCACGGACACATGACATAATACTATTTCGAAGAGCGTCAAAACTAACTTTACGATGGTAACTTTAGCTTTTGACTATCAATTAGAGTTTCCGAAAAATCGCTTTGTCTTTGTACATAATGTTTATGTCGCACGAATTTCTGACGTGCATCCCTTATATAGCTGAAAAAGGAGACATTTATGTGTTTACGTCAAAAATTCGTTTCTTGTATGTGGACCCCTTGTAATTATTATCTTTATATATTTTTTTCTATTTGTTATTATAGCGCCCATAGTAATATACACTCTGTAAAAAATTAAGTGTCTACTTAATACAGTTCAGATGATACAGGCCTGTGACAAACGGACGGACGGACGGACAGCGATACCTATGTAACAGGGTTCCCGTTTTTAAACTTTGGGTACAGAACCCGCAAAATAACTTGCGACGTCATATCCTAAAATATCAACGCAATACAGGATTTATTTACTTGTGCATGTATTTACACTAACATTTTCACACACGCAGCAGCTGTGATTTCAGACATTAACACCGGCGACAGAGAAATGTGCGAATAACCCTATCGGAAATTAGTTTTGCTCACGACATTCTAAAAATGGTTATATCATAATAAAACGTTATTAATTCAATTTCATTTGCTCGCGAGGAGCTTTACGACCATGCAGCTCGTGCAGGAGCTGCATCGAAGTATAAAAATGCAATAATTTCGTATACAACTGATACGAGGTGCTGCTTTTATGGTTATGACTTTGCAGCGCTACAGTACACCAGTTAACTGACATTTAATGTGTTGTAAATGCGCATGAGTGTAGTTTCTACTAATGGTAAAGGCGGTTGATAATACATTTAAAGAACAACGACAATATTGAGAGAAACTTTATAGACTTGATGACATTCAAAAGAGAGAGTAGAAGTGTCTTATGTGAAACTGATTTTTTATAGTTTGACCGAAACCGCTGTACCGCGTCTTAGGTATGTGCGCGGCGCGGAGGGATGCAGATCTGCTCTGTCAGTCCGTCGTCAATGCTTAGGAGGTGCCTTCCCTCCTCCCCGCGCATACCTAAAGCGCGGTACAGCGGTTTGCGTCAAACTATACATCGGAAATCCAAGTACTTAATTTTTTTTTTTTAATTTTTGACGTGACAACGTCTTAAATTAGGTTGCGGCTGGGAGTCACTTATGAAAAAGTGTAACGCTCGGTAACGTTACGATGAGTGCCTTGCGTCTCTCTCCCACTCAACTATGATCGGTCTGCCGCGCGCGCAGCACTAGAGAATTAGGCGCATTGAATCGGCGCATGCTTGTGTCTCTGTCTTTGTCTTTCTCGAACGTTCTTGGCGTTGGAAAAACAAGAAAGCGTCATAATACAAGTTCACACGTGTGGTTAAAGTATCGTCAGCTGTGTCTGTAGTGAAAATGTGGAGTGCTTAGATTCGTCATTTACAACAACTACAACAATAAAGGTAAATAATTGTACACTGATATTTCATTATCGTAAACTATGATTGATTGATTAATTGTTAGATTGACACAAAAGTTGAGAAACTGAGTTTATAGGTTATGTCATACTATTGATAAATGTTGATAGTGTTAAGTAAATTATTAGTTTAAAATTAATTAATTAATTAATTATTATTTTACAAATTTTCATTAATTTCAAATTTATTTAGCAAAAATTTGAACCTTCGATCTGAATAAATGTTTTGATTTTCGAATTGATTCTTTAAAATTACAAATATTAAGAAAAAGTGGCAGATATAAGAAAACTTGATTTAAACTGTGTTGAGCAAGAATTTTAACATCTAATTTAAGTAAATGTTTTAATTTTCAACTTCATCATTTACAATTACAAATTTTAATTAATTTCAAATTTATTTAGCAAAAATTTGAACCTTCGATCTGAATAAGTGTTTTGATTTTCAAATTGATTCTTTAAAATTAAAAATTCATCCATTCAATTTCAAATGTTCAACAGGAATCACCACTCTCAAAACAATGGAAACGGACGAGCAAATGCCTTCAACTTCCAGTACATCAATGGAGACGGAGGATATCGTGCCGTCAACGTCTGCAGTACCTTTCGTTGTTCCACACACCACCTCTACCGCCAGAACGAATGCTCAGCGACAACGTGAGTACAGACTACGTCAAGCATTGACCAGAACTCCTGAACAAGTAAGAGCCTTTGCAAAAGCGGCTGCGGAGAGGCAACGCAGGTTCAAGCTACGTAAATCTGCTAACATAGCCCTCACCAGCGGTACGTCAGAGTCACCTGCTTCAACGTCTTGTTCTGTGGTGGAGAGAACAAGCGTTCCTGTCGTGGCGGAGAGAACGAGCGTTCCCCTAACTAACGCTCAACGGCAACGTGCATTCCGACAACGTAGAGCAGCATCTTCTCGGACTGATGTACAACCGAATACTTCTTCAACCCAAACAGCAATACAACTGGAACAATCCACCTGGTATACCAAATGGTCATCGTCAATACGGAGATTTCAATCTACTTTCCTGGACAACGATTTTGGCCATGCTTGCTCGGTTTGTGACAGATTGTGGTTCAAGAATGACCTTAAAACCATCACTGCACTACAACTGAAGGTAATCTCGGATTGGTACGTTAAGGAAAATCGGCAGCTACGCAAGGAGGATTATACAAAGTCTTGCAACACCTGTAGACAATCACTGAATAAGCGTAAGCTTCCTACTCTCGCAAAGGTCAACGGCTTCTCATATCCTGACATACCTCCAGGTCTACCGCCTCTGGATCCTATCAGTGAACGTTTGGTCTCACCACGCCTTCCATTTATGCAAGTGCGTCGACTGCGTCATGATTTCTCTTATGGAATTATTGGACAAGTGATAAACGTCCCAGTCAACGTACAAGACATGGTAAAATGCTTGCCTCGCCATCTAGAAGAGGACGATGTTATCAACGTTAACATCAAAAGGAATCTTGCACACAAAACAAATTACATCAGCGGGTACATGTCTAAGCGTACGGTCAAAGAATGGTTAGATGTACTTCAAAATTCAAGTCTATATCGTTTGTACGATATCAAAATAGATTTGTCAAGACTGCAGCCTGCATTGCCATCAGATGAAGGCCTTCAAGATGATCCTGCTAATCGGATCGAAGCAATCTCCGCCGAATATACGCCCGAGTCTGAAGTTCTTGCTGCGAGACAGCACACACTACTATGGAATGAAGAGGATTGTCTTGACATCGCACCAGGACATCGGGCAACGCCTCTTAACATCATTTATGACCGTCATGCAGAAGAACTATCATTTCCTGCGATATACTTCGGAGAGCCCCGCCGTTTCAACATGAACATTTCAGTGACACCGTACATGATGGCGACCAGTGAAATACGACGGAGTGACAGGCGTGGAGCCACGCCTCAAAAAGTCTTATACGATGCAATGAAGATTCTACGTCTGCGAATGGTCGATGGGATTTACAGCACATTCCGAAGTGTTTCGATCACAGAGAGCGTAACTCGACGCATGTTAGAGGATCCGGAGTTTCTCAAAGAATTCGTTGTGCAGAATCTCGCCTTTATGAAGTCGGTGCCAAACTCTGTCCAGTACTGGGCCTCTCGTAAACGAGATCTCTTCGCTATGCTCCGTCAACTTGGTAAGCCGACCATCTTTCTCACTCTTAGTGCAAACGAGGTACGCTGGTTAGTATTGCTGAATTTACTGCTCAAGTTGAGCAACAAATATCCTGGCAAAGTCGCCGAAGATCTCAACACATCAGAGCGGTGCAACTTGGTGAGTGACGATCCAATTACATGTTGCATATATTTCCACAAACTCGTTGGTACATTGATGAAAATGCTGAAATCAAAACAGTCATACAATCCGTTTGGCCAGTACTACGTGGAGGATTATTTCCTTCGCATTGAGTTTCAACACAGAGGAAGTCCGCACGCTCACATTTTACTGTGGTTACACGATGATCCACATGAGACTGTGTCAGAAAATATGCCGAAGACCATCGAGCTCGTGGAGAAGCTGAGTTCCGTCGCCAAAGAAGATGTGCCCAACGATACCATCTACGCCAATCAAATCCACAAGCACACTTTCACCTGCACGAAGCGAGGCGAAACGACTTGTAGATTTGGGATCCCGTACTGGCCAATGCTCACTACCCGTGTATTGATCCCAATGCCTCAAACTGATGGACGCCGCATAGCATTCCAAAAAAAGGCCAAGGAGCTACGCAACTGTCTCAGCGAACGTACATACGCTAGCATGGACGACTTTCTTAGGGAGCATAGTTTGACATTCGATGCATATCTTGACGTAGTGCGTTCAACTTTGCGCAGGCCATCTATGTTGTTCAAACGCAACTTCGACCAACTTATGACGAACACATTCAACCCTTACCTCGCTGGTGAAATCAAATCCAACATCGATATCCAGTTTATCTTGGATGAATACAGCTGCGCACAGTATGTCGTGGAATATGTGAACAAATCAGCTCGTGGAATGGGTAACTTGAATCGTGAGCTGACTAAGATGATGGAAGAGCATCCTGACCGGGACTACACGGGCCAATTGAAAGCATTGAGTGTCAAACTTCTTAATGCAGTTGAAATGTCAGCTCAAGAAGCAGCATGGTATTTACTACGGCAACCGATGAGCGAAACAAGCCGTCAAATTATGTACATACCAACAGTTTGGCCATCGGAAAGACAACGCTGTCGCAAACGTCGGAAACAAATGGATCGCGAAAACATCGAAGCAGACAGTACAGATGTATTTACCAAGAACATCATTCAGCGATATGAAGAGCGACCTCCCTCTCTGGAATCTTCATATTTGGCCGAGTTTGCTTCGTATTACGCTGATTTTCATGATTTCATCGACAATGAAGATGACGTAGATGTGCAAGAAGACGAAATTGAAGAACCGGTGACCGAGGAAAGGACAACTGTGGGAAGGACGACATCAAATGAACACCGCAGACGAAAAATTGGACGAATAATACGATACAGACGCTACGAAATAGATGAAACTGTTAATTATCAACGTGAAATGGTATTGCTGTTCTTGCCTTTCCGCAATGAAATAGCTGACATTGTTGATAGCAATAAATTTCTACAACTGTTCAATGATAACAAGGATACCATCATGGAACGCCGCCAGCTGTTCGAAAACAATCTCAACATCGACAGTGTGATGCAAGAGCTTGAAGCTATGATGATTCTACAAAATTCAGACAGCAGAGAACCACCAGAAATTGAGGAAAGGAGAGTGTTTGTCGAGCAGGTGTTAGGAGGAGAAGGTTCCGAGAACAACGATGATGTCAATCAAATCGTCCCGCGAGAAGGCTTATTATCGGTCGTAAAAAAACGTAGCAACGTGATGCCAAAACAGCAATTTTGTGAGCTGATACGAACGACGAACCCTGAACAACGTGAGCTGATTCATGAGGTCATACATCGTTTACATGGCTGCGGAGATGAGGTCGTCGTCACACTACAAGTTTTCTTCACAGGACCGGCCGGCTGTGGGAAAACTTATTCAGTTAAGTGCCTGATGGAGACGTACAATCGTTACACACAGGAACACAACTCACTGAACAACGCATACGTTGCTTGTGCAAGCACAGGCAAAGCAGCTGTCCCTATTGGCGGAACGACAGTTCACTCAGCGTTTCGTCTCACAAATTCTCGAGTGACAAAACTTCTTTCTGCTGAGAACTTGCAAGCCTACAGAAACATGTTTGTCGGCGTGAAAGTTGTTTTCATTGATGAAATCAGCATGTTGAGTGCAGCTATACTTGGAAAAATCAATTATCGACTACAGCAGATTACCGGTATTTACGATCAACCATTCGGAGGCATTCACATGATCTTATGCGGCGATTTCAGACAGCTGCCACCTGTGCGCGCTAGTCCGTGTTACACAGTACCACACAACCAACTCGGAGGACCTGTACTCTGGCAAAGCATCAACTACTTCCCATTAGTCCGTGTTGTCCGACAAACTGACGAGCTGTTTTCGACGATTCTCACCAAAATTGGAGATGGACTCAAACTAAGTGTCAATAATATCGCACTTATTGAGTCCAGGCACAAATCTGAAGTCTGGTGCAAAGAGAACGTACCTGACGCTGTCAGATTGTATTACAGCAACCATGAAGTAGATTCATACAATCGAAACGCAATTCAAAACGCACACAACTGTATCGCCACTGATATTATGCTTGGGTATTCCAGCAATTCTGAAAAGAGCCGGGAGCAAGGGAAACTTCACAAGATGTCGGTTGCAGAAACCGACGGATTGCCATACATGTTGCCATTAGCAGTAGGATATCCGTACATGATTACATCTAACATAGACGTCGCCGATGGATTGGTAAATGGGGCTATTGGAGTTTTGCTATACATCGAACGTCAGCCAGCCAATGCAGATGACCGTTCTGCTCCAGGAGGACCATCGACCAGCACAAGTTTGCCGCCAGCTAAAGATGAAATCGCCACTCTATGGTTCCAGTTTGAAGACAAAAATACGGGTACCAAAGCAAAAATCAAATGTCGACCACATGTGCACAGCAAACCAAACACCTTATCCGTCGATTGGGTGCCAGTGCACAAGAAAGTGGTAAACATTTCGTTGACAAAAACAGTGAAGTGCAAGCGAAAACAATTTCCTTGCGTGCCTGCTTGTGCAATTACGATCCACAAGGCCCAGGGTGGGACGTTTACTACAATTGTTTACAAGTACTCCTCAAAACAACCACAGCAATTGGTATATGTAGCCATGAGCCGCGTCACAAGTATCGACGGATTGTACATCATAACAGAAAAGGACTCTCCATTGGTTTTCAAACATGGCCGAGATGGAAACGACTCACAGACTACTCGAGATATTCGCAATGAATACTTACGACTCCGTGGACACACTCTAGACACAATTACCAAACAAGCCGTAAAATTCTGTGACGACGCAACCGACGCTGGACAACTTATTGTAACGAACATCAACTGTCAAAGTTTAAGTGCCCATGCCGCGGACATTGAAACAGATACAGTGATACCACGATCCGACTATTTAGTATTGACTGAAACGTGGATGCGCGACACTTGTGAACCAACTCCAATCAAGGGTTATGAGTGCGTATCCAGGGAAAATAATCGAACTAACTCAGATACCAACGCGGCTGGTGGAGTGGCGATCTATCGTAAATTATCATCGATATCTACGGCGGAAGTGGTCCAAGTTGCGATTACAGACGTAACTCGTGTCATTAAAACCAAGGGTGACATGTGCATGACTGAAGTTACTTGCTTCGCCGCTAATACTAGCTTCAAGTTTATACTCGGTGCTGTATATATTCATCCAGGAGCTAGTATGCAGGATATTGGAATGTTGCTATGGCAAGGACTCGGTCCGTACATTCACAACAGCCAGTACGTGCCACCGTTCGTGCAAGTTGATTCTAGTATACCGATTCTTCTGTGTGGTGATTTTAACAAAAACGTAAAGCCTGACAACTCGTTTCTTAATTTCATGAAAAATACGTATAATCTTGATTGCGTATCAAACGTTTCTAAGTCAACTACGTTAAAAGGAACAACTATCGACTTGACTTTCGCAAGACACATTACAGCAGAAACACTTCCTTTCATTTCATATTTCTCCTATCATCGTCCTATCCTCAACAAAATCACTCAAATAGGAATTAGTTAAGTTTAAGTTTACATGTACAATGTTTTAGTAAACAAAATATATTTCTATAGTTAAAATTTGTGCAATTCTTATTTTCATTCAATTCCTTGTTCCTATTGTGCAATTTAATTATATTCATATCAATAAATATTCTACCGAGAAAAAGACGTTGTCACGTAAAATCTTCGCCCGTAAAACCGACTTTACAGGCAACCATTTTTTTTTTACTGATAACACTCGCGCAGTATCTAGAATTGAAGTTTGACGATACCGCAAAGAGAACGTCGTACAATATACAACATTCGGTAACATATTTCTCTTTGATATTTATATCCCGTTCCCATACCACCGTATTCACATACATCTATTAGCATACATCCATAAAAAATAACACTGTAAAGCCGTTTGACTTGGAACATAACAAGAGCCAATTTGTTATCCCAAGTAGCTGAACGGCATTCGTTCTGTAAACAGACGAAAAATAGATAATCCACCGTCTACACTCCTTTGATCTTTCCACTTATTCGAGAAAGAATTTCTCCTGCATTTTATGAAGGCAAATAACCAAAAAAGAAACGATAACCACCTTACCTGGAGCGAGTTGAATCGACGCTGAGTTCGTAAAGCTCTGAATCAAAATCTAATATTTCCAATAAATTTAATAAAGTATAAATCCATTTACAGCGATTCGTGAAAGATCGAACGAACTAGTATATATTGAAAAGGAAAATCTCATTTATTTTCTCAAAATGTTTTCCGATCGCCGTAAATAATCTGTAATCGCATTGTAACTTTCTCGAATTGTCTTGAATAGAATAGGCATGATGACAGTAATTGAAAATCACTGAAATAATATATTTATTTAATGAAACTTGAGTCATGGAATACGAAACACGCATTTATTTTTCTATTAATAGCGAGATTAATAATTATTTTGATAAAATAAAACTACGAAATACGAAAGTCCGCCATGATATGTTGAACACCAATCAGAGCGAATGACGTCACTTTTGAGTAAACAAGTAAACGAACTCGAACGAACTCTGTGTTTTTTTTCATTTAATATTCAATTTTGTTTGTTCCGTCCGTATTATTTAAACCAAACGAAAGTGAAATAATCGCGTTATTTCACTTTCAACGATCAACAATGATTTACTAAGGCAAACAGTGACAATTTGCCTAAAATTGATGTGTTAATGCTGGGAGAATTTTTAGCATCAAATAAAGATTTTTGTTCAGCAGAATTTAAAAACGTCAAAACCTTTATGTACGTTATTATTTAACAAACATACCGAATAATTTAAATTTTAAATAAAATACCTATTAAGACAACAGTAGTGGTGCAAGATTAAACCTAACATCGAAAAAGATTGTGTTTAATTTAATTTTAGGCCTCAAACAAGATATATACTATTTTAGGATCTTCAAAGTAAATGAAATACGTCGAAATGACCATCACAAAAATAAAGGTGAGTACCTACTAGGCAACATTGCTGTTGGATCTCGCCTTGCCAGTTTAAGCCACTTGTATTATCTCGTATCGTTTTCTTTTGTGGAACGAACAGGAATAACTTATCAGGCGTTTTTATTGATATGTTATCACACTGAGGGACCACACACCACCTGTACACTTTAGAATTCATATTTAATAAACTAAATTATTCAATGAGCGTATAAGGAACGTCAGTGTTTACAAATACGTTTTGTTTGGTTTTATTTACTCGAAGTTTACTCAAACGTGACGTCATTAGCGACGCCATGACACTGACAAGCGTTTTGGCGCGAATTTTAAATCTAAAAACTAAAATGTGATTTTTTCCTCCTAAATCTTTATTATAAGTAGAAATATGTTATTCATTGTAAGTACTATACGTTTCCGAACACTTTGGAACAGTTTTTCAAAATCTGTCATCATGCCTATTGAAACACAGTGGAACTTTTACTGATTTCATTATTCATTATTTTTAGATTTTCCCCGAAATAAAAAATAGTAACTACGGATTTGTAATAGTATATTATGACGCAAATATGGTAAGCTGTACATTATAGTCGAGCTGTTTATAGGCATGAGGCGAAGCCGAGTGCTTATAATAAACCGATGACTATAACATCCAGCTTACTGAGTACGAGCATCATACGACGTTTTTCAATATTTTTGCGATTAAAATTAGGTAGATACTTCAAATGTAATAATGGCTGGAGCTAAGGGTGCGAGCTGGTTGTTTTTCGTGGTTTACGCATACGTCCCAAACAGAATGGTTGTTCGTGATTGATGTAAAGTAAAAAGGCCAAGTACTGTAAAATACGACATTACGGTACAAGTTTCGATGTCATAAAGACCGTACCTATTAATAGCAAATGTATTGAAAAAAGTATTAAAATGTTTCGTATATTTTCATTACTCTATACTGATTTGTTAGGTGTATGTTAAAGTTATTCTTTGCCTTAAACCTCGAGTATTAAAACGAGAATAGTCTGTAGATGGCCATTAATTATTTTTTATACAAGTTAACCCTCACTGTGCATTCACCATTACTGTTTTAATTCGAGTTCACTTGATATTCACTTTTCAGGCCAACACCGACCAATGAAACAGCTTAGGTTCCACGATCGTATGCCTTTCAGTAAAAAGGTAGTTTATTCCCAATGGTTTGGGAAGACTATTTAATCCAGATCAAACTTTTAATTTGTCCTGACTTTCCACGATGTTCAAGAATTTGTTTTCATTTGACTAATAATAAACGATTTATTTTTTCTTATAAATGCAAAAATAAACAGTTTCCATTTTATTTTTTAAATTGTCTTTTTTTTGAGGCTACATGAGGAAATGAGGATTAAATGAATGTCGGCTGGAATATTATATATTTTTTCTTAGGTAATACCTAAATTTGTGAACATTAAATTGAATTTTCCCTATTTCAGCTTCCATCCCTATAGAAAAGAAAGTAAATGCGACTTGCAATTCACTCAATGAAAATATAAAAGATTAGTTGCCACAAGGATAGGCGAAAAATCGGAACTGAGTCTGAAAAGAGAATTGGTAAGGAGTGAGAAAGGAGAAGGTATATCGACGTTTCAAGGAAAACAATACGTGACGATCGGAATGCAAGTAAATGTTTTCAAAATTGAAATCTGCCAAGGTAGAGCCGTAGCGAATTACTTGTATCGTCAAATCTCAATGAACAGGTGGAAAAATATTTGTATCCAAGCGATTAAAAAAAAAAAGAGTTTCTTGAACAACTGTGGGATAACGTTTAGCGAATGGGGGCTCGTATGAATGGCGTCGCTTTTTGATGGAAATTTAATGAGCGGGCCCCAAGGGTGGTTTTTCAAAGCGCTGACCATTACGTAGACAAGGGCCAGCCGCTGCCCTTAAAACATTTCGTGTGCGTTCATGAGACATGTCTCCGTAAATATCCCTTTATTTCCCGTTTATTCTCGTTATATTTTACTATCCCTTTTAATTACAGCGAAAACGGGATTATTAAAATGAATTAATTAACGGATGTTTTTCTTTTTTAACCTCTTCGTTTTTTTATTCGATTGCCTTTGACACGGTACACGTTTGATCATGAATGTGGTCTGAACCAGCCAGTTCGAATAGTTCAAATAATGATTACAATCAAATTATGGTACAATATTAGACCGACCGATTGGCCCAGTGGTTAACTACGCAGCCAAAGGTCGCAGTTTCGATTCCCGCCCGGGACAAGTATTTATGTGCAAGAACATGTCTATTTGTTCCGTTTCTGGGTGTAAAAGTATATGTATGTATTATAAAATATATATATATATATATATAAGTTTTTATTTTAGTCATCTAGTAACCCATAACACAAGCATAATATTTGCTTACTTCGGGACTAGATAACGCTGTGTGGGATGTTCCACGTTTAAAATATATATATATATATTGTGATAAAAATCTTTGACTACAAATATTGATTGGGATAACTATTTGAACTTGTTTGGATCACAATCACAATTAAAAGTGTACCCACTGGCTTTGATACAAAGGTGTGGGTTCGATTTCCGCCATAAGCTTTAAGACTAAGAATAAGTTTTAAGACTTAAGCCAATAAGTATAACGAGTTTCGTCGTCATTATTACTTCCCTGATACTAATGGAGTTTAACAATTCCCAAACCGCACCGGTTAGTCGTTGTGTGTGGGCTTCGATTCAAACTCCTTAACTCAAAGTTGAGGAAGGACTATTATACTCCATTAGTGAAAGCCTGATAAAAAAAAAACATTTTTGCTTTCAAGAAATCACTTCAGTCTACAACATAATTAGATAGAAAGGGCGACTGATAAATACTTATTTTTACCCGACTGGGAAGGATATCTTTTTCGAGAGTATGAATGTATCCTGGATACTTCTTTGGCATGTCCTGTGGCCTAAGTGACTTGATAGATTTGAATTTATGTTGTTTGATATGTCTTAATTTTCGCAATGACATGGGTATATTATATTTCAATATGGCGTCTAAGAATCAAAAAAGAGATGGAAATTTTAATTTTTTGTTATAATAACAATATGAGTATAAAATAACAGCTAGTAACTAAGTAACTAATTCCATATAACAAATATATGTATATATAAATTTCACACTACTATTTTTGGCAGACCGCTTGCTGAGTGGTTAGAGACCCTAACTGCGAAGCCAATGGATGCGGGTTCGATTTCCGCCTGGGACAAATATTTGTGTGCATGAACATGTCTATTTATTCCGTGTCTGGGTGTAAATATATATACATATACATTTTTATACATATGTATGAATTATAAAAAAAAGACTATTTAAGTATGTTGTCTAGTATCCCATAATACAAGCATAATACTTGCTTATTTTGGGACTAGATGGCGCCGTGTGGAATGTCCCAGATATATTAATATTTTTTTTACAAAAACAAAAATAAACACTGTTTAAAGCAAAGGCAGTACGTTATTTCATTGTTGGACTGTAACCAAAACTAAAGTAAGTGCGTGCCCATTAATAAAACTAAAAAGTTTGAAATTAACTAAATTATTTAATAAAACAATAACTCGAGTGCACAACCACTTAACCAAAAAGAGAGAGAAATATATATGAAACACAACCAACCTACATTCTATAGAATTTGGTTGGGATAAAGTATCGTGGAATGCAGTGGCGGCTTTGGAAGGTACTTCGTAGTGAGGCTCCAAACTAAGCATTTAGCTTGTGTTTTGGGTAACAAGCGAAAACACCACATACATAACAACCAAGACCCGGTACCAGTATCAATATTCATCATATAAATACTGACCCGACCTGGGATTCGAACTTGGGACCCCCAGCTTCGTAGACAGGGTCGATACTCACTAGGCCTAATTATTATTAAAGTAATTGATAAACTTAAAAAATATTATTGTATATATCTACGGTTGGTTATGAATGATAGGTGCTACAGCTTGTTTGTATCATTTACTTGAATAATGAATTTTTCATGCTGTGTTGCATAAAAAAACAGAATAAATTGAAAATGCAGTAATTCATAAAAATATAGTATATATAGAGGGAGGGTATAATTCTGACTAAGAGAACTAGCTCATTCACATACTCATCGCTACTGAGGTTCGTAAAAACGACAAATAAAGCTTCAGCCTGTTAAATTCAAGTGAAGAGTCTAAGAATTCCTGCATAAGCGACGTCAAAGCAAATTAAGAAATAATGGTATAAATTAAACTTGCAATATCTCTTCGTCTAACAGACATAATTCCTCTGCGTTACAGCATACAGCAGTAAAAAAGGTCAAGGTCTAACGTTCAACTTACCTTGTATTTATTTTGTAGCTAAGTAAACACTTTCCCGGGAAACAATTAATTCTCATCAACTCTGAAAATTCTTGCAGATTTTTTAAATGTTCTTTTAATAAGTGGGGTTCATCATCATTATCATCAGCCCATTTTACCCCACTGCAGAGGCTTAGGCCTCCCCCGGGAGAGGAGAGGGTTTGAAGCTTAAATCCACCACGCTACTCCACTGCGGATTGGGGATTGTAACGACCACAATCCATTGACAGCGTCCGGGACCGACTGCCTAACGTGCTCTTCGAGGCACGGAGTCAGTGATGGTTAAAGTACTTAAGTCAGAAAAACTCATTGGTACACGCCCGAATTCGAACCATGGCCCTATGGCCTTATAAATTTGAGACAGGTTCGTTGCTCTCTGGGCTATCACGACTATCGTGGGACGACTAAGTGGAGTTATTGTTGCATTATTCTCGTTTATACCTAGAGGTTGTCAAACTTACTGCGAAACAACGTTTTGTCTGGCTATAAAAAATTTCTAGTTTGATTTAAAAAAAATTTAATCCCATAGCGTCACAGTAAAAAGTGTTTGCAAATTCTTGCTCTTGTAGTACAATTGTGGGATCATCAAAGTCTAATTTTATTAGAAAAGTTCTAATCATTCATTTTGATAGCCCTCCATCATATTGACAAGTTTCTGATAGACCAATATAAAATAAGGCTTCACGTCCCTTTTTTCAAGACTTCGCAGTCATCATTGATGTTTTTTTTTTCACCTACGTCGCTGAAAAGACATGAAATAATTTCAAGGCATTTAAGAACCTCGTTGCGAAACATAAAAAGGCGCTTACGTTTGAATATGAGAAGCAGAAAAAAAAGGTGAAGCAAGCTTTAACTCGTTCATTAAAATTCGAATGCACCTTCCCGCTGTCGAGTGCCATTACTCAACTCAAAATGCCATAATAAGGCATTTGTGATTATTGTAGCTTATGAAAACTGTAGTTTTCTTTATTACAATCCTTGACGACAAAATATAAGAAGTTCCAGTGGTCGATGTTTTGGAAATTACATCCTTATGTCGATTAATCACTTAATAGTATACTGTACATCCGAGCTGAAAAAATATAGAACATTTATTATGAACATTCTAGTGCCCGTCTGTCAGTGTGTCACGGCAAATCGATGGTCACGACCTATTTTTTTCTCCGAAAAAACTTGAAATTATGTTTATATACAAAGTTTGGTGACCCAGTCACAGGCTATGGCGTAAATACACGAATTCTCGTTTAAGAACGCAAATGAAAAAAAAAATTGTTATTGCATTAAGTGACATATTAAATGAAAGTGCTCATTAAGAGTAATACATACATATTTTATTATAATTGTAAAATATACAGTTTAAAAGATATTATAGATAATATGAATCAGTCGTATATTCCTTTCTCCCTTTTTACCTCCGAAACTATTGAGCCTAAAATTTTGAAAAAATACAAGTTATAATGCCTCATAGTTTGCCGGAAAACAAAAAATCTGAATTGTTTAGTTCCCGCGAGAAACTAAAAAAAATCGTGAAGAAAAAATGCCAATAAAATGTGTTGCTTTATTTCAATGACAGCCAATAATTTCAATTGCTTTAGTGGTTACTATAATAGCCCTTATACAAAGAAGTCGGGTTAAAATTCTAGCTTTACGAAAAAAAAACTTATATGAAAGAACTTGCAGTCCGAAGCAATATTCACAGTACGGAACCCTCTCGGCGGGACACCGACTCGCACTTGACGAGTTTTCTTTAACTAAAGCAACTTGAAATTGTTTATATAGTTTCTTAATTCGCTTTAAAATTGATATATTATCATGACGATAACTTCAAAAGATATTTTAAAAATCGCGATTGCAAAATAAACGACAAAATAAAATACACATGACATATTGAAACGGCCAGAAAAGATGACATGAAACTTAAATATAAATTTAAAAATTAATTCATATTTAAAACAAAAATAATGATTTTAAGAATATTTCTTGCAGCCTAATCGCTAAAGACGATTGCATGAAAATATTACAATACGTATTCAAAGTGGCCCCCGTTATCCGAGATAGGTGATGATTCATTATTCAAATCGCTACTTTTTAATTCTTTTTTTGTGTTGTGTGTTGTATCTATTTTTGTACCCTTCATTTTTTAAGTTGCCTCCAATGGAAAAGTCCCAAGGCATCATAGGTGATCGTGGCGGCCAATTTTTAGGGCCCTACATGCTTCTCCGTTTCTTGGGATTGTGATTGCTTAAAAAAGCTCTAATTATTAAACTACTACCCATGTGGAAAAGCTTCATTTAGTTAAAAATATATTGTTTGATGTTCATCCAACAGAAAATCTTAAAGTTTTTCGAGCAATTAAAACATTATATCTTGAATTTTTTTCTGTGTTTAATCCACTTAACCACATGAGTGCTTAACGTAGGTACTTACCTTCATATAAAGAAGCAACAAAAATGACGAAAATCAAACTTGACTGTGAGACTTTGTCGTTCTTAAGAATTGGTTTGCGACCAGTATCAGTAATTTTTGCGATTGTATACAGGGTGAGATTTTAGTCACCAACCAAATTTTAATGTATTGATCTTTGGTAAAATACCGATGGCCGTCTTGGTTTCTTTTAGTATCTTTTAATAGAAAAATATTGACATATGACTACAGAAACATTTCCCGAAAAAACCAATAACTCTAGTCACCGGGGCAGCGCGCCGTCTCGTTTCGGTTCAAGGTCTCGGGCGCGTACGTTTACTATAGCGTTAAGAAAGCAACCAAACGTTATAAAATAAAACTATAGATAAAATAATTTATCAATAAAATGTAACCTATATTTTTTATCAACGTAATGAGGTCTATTGGTGATACCTAACATCTAGACAAAATTTGGCTGGTGACTAAAATCTTACCCTGTATTCCATTATTCGAAAAATAGCTGTAATTTTTTTATTTTTTCAATACAAAATTTTGCTATATTATTTAACACATGCAGTTTCTATGTCTACGGTTAGGTAAGAAAGAATTACTCCAACAGCCCAAAAAGACCAAGGCCTATGTCAGGGCTAACCACCTACCCAAACATAAATTGAATTTATGTGAGCGTCAGGTACAGCAATCATTGAATACGCGTTTGAAATGCTTGAAACAAACATATATATATCCTTGTACACCGAAAAATATACATAAATACACCCTCACACACCCTCTCACTCATAAACACACATGCACACAACACACACACACACACAAATCATTAGTCCATGTGATTTTGAAAAATATGGATCTGTGTCTCGTCCTACAAACCATCGACAATATAAGTTGTTTTGAATTTAAACATATTAAAACGTGTACATATAGCGTCATCTTTATATGTTACACAGTTGTATTAGAATGTTTTTAATTAAGCGATGCGTATTTTTCCAAAATAAAACATGTCACTTCTTTGGAAACTTAATAATTTTTGTTAATAATTAAATAACCAAGGTGTATTGCAAGGGATAAAAACTAGTTATATAGCGCCATCTGTGGTGAAGTATAACAATTAATTCGATTGCAGTTTATTTCGCTGATATAGGATGATTGATTTACTCTATCGGAATTCCATTACTTTTTTCAGTGTATCAAACCTCGCTACGAAGAAGATTACAACATCGAAATTAAATGTACTTTAATTTTTATACTGATCTCCTCAAGGGGCCGTACTTTTATTTTTAAAGAAATAATAGTGTGAACCCTGCCTGCGAAGCTGGAGGTCCCGGGTTCGAATCCCAGGTCGGGTCAGTATTTATATGATGAATATTAATACTGGCACCGGGTCTTGGTTGTTATATGTGTGTGGTGTTTTCGCTTGGTACCCAAAATACAAGCTAATGCTTAGTTTGGGGCCAAGACGTTGTTGTGATTGTGTGTGTTATTATTATTATTATTAATCACACTGAACTTTGTTCATTACGACGCATGACGGTATGACATCATTGGTTATTAAATTATTCATTAAACCGCATATTTTTTGTTGGCGCTGAATATATCTTCTAGGCGGTATAAGAATCACTTTTCTATCTGCTATAGTATAGTCATACGAAGACGACTGGAATGCATCATTTTCGTTGGACAATTTTCCGGAATGATAACCCCGGACAAAACGTAAGACGTTCATCGAATTCAAATCTAAAAGTTTTAGTATTTTATATTCTTTAATTGAACGTATTAAATTAAAATAATTGACAAAATTTCAGCATAAGTATCCTTTTTGCGGACTACCAGAAATTACTTACTTTTATTATTTATATTTTTAAATTTTCTTGTGTAGGATGTCCATACTTTGGAATAATTTCTGTTACAAAAATTCTGTATACGATAATATAAACGGGTTTTTGCCAACAATACTGAACGAACAGGTTTTTTGTTTCTTTCTCACATACTTCACAATAAAATCCTAGCCGGTAAAGCTCAATAAACATTTGGTAGACGGTATACTGAAGTAATTTCTAACTCCGAGAGATACCGCGAAATCTCCGCAGAGCGTGAACATTTGAAAGCACACGCGCGACTCGGAGTGGGCCAGTCGAAGCGTGCGCGGCAACCTCTGTTAGATCAAGAAGAGTTACGTGAAACGCCTGTCTGATTCCAAACAGATGGGATTGCGGGGGCGAACTTTCTAGTGCTCCAAGCTTACGTACTTGACGTTTTCATGAAATAATACCGAGTGTAATTCAGGAATGATGGGGTTGTTTCGTTTTGACGATGTTCAACGTGCGTGTTAAATATCGTTTCCACTATATGACAAAATAATAGTAAAGTGATCTACTTATAAAAACTTTTGACTTTAAAAATTTTTGTCATATAAAAATATCTTTGTATTTCTAACGAAATGAAATAACTAAACTGAACTTAATGTTTTAAAATAATAATAATTACTTAAGAAAATCGAAAACCCGAAGAGCCGTTTCACAATTTTTTCATAGTCGGCGCAGATTCAACGGATTTTTAAATTATGATTGTGACTAAAGCCAAAACTTTTGTATCAAAATAATGCATACACGTGAAAGTTTAGTTCTTGTTAATGAAAGTTTATTAAGAATAACTTGGATTTTCAACACCTAAGTTTGGTAAAATCTTTACTTCCTGATATGCTTTTTAGGATGTTTATGTTTGGGAGTTATTAAATTCAATTTTTACCTATGAATAATGCGTACAAATGTTAATTAAAAAATAATGTTGCTACGAAATAGACTGTTATTGAAGATCTATTAATCAAATTGTATAAAGTTCATACAAAGACCAGTAAAAAAAATGCTAAAAATTGCATATCTGTCGAAATCAGAGAGCCGAAATATATTTTATTTGTGTTATTTTAGACGAAATATCGTCAAGCTAAATAATCAGTAATAATGTTCAGTATTTACTTAGTCCAGTTTTTTTTATCTGATTTTAATAGTTAAATATTTCCTCAAACATATTTTTTAAATAATACATATAAATACAAGAAAACTTATTTATAATTAACGATGAAATGCAGTCTAAAGCTACAATTGTTAATGTTAAGTTTGTGAATCACTTAATTAGGTGGCCTCGTCAATGGTGTCACGCACACGTATAGCGCGAGAAACACGACTAGAAATTAACTGTTATACGTTGGCCTTTCCTGCGTCAGTTTAATGCCTTAAGTTCACGTTTTTGACACTGTAACGCGCTGTCCATCATACCCTTAAGTAATATCATGTCCATACATGTATACGTACTAATCTGAACTCAGGCCGCGGTCCATACGAAATATTATAAGCGAACTCCTTTAATTAAAATCAAACTTATTCGAAAGAATAAATAAAATATTTAAATACGGCTTTGAAGAAAAAAAAAAAACAAAAAAGTTCATTTTATAGGCATTATCGTTTGGAATAATTCATCGAATAAATCGAAACGAGTCGAAAACTTTAATTGGTTTTACATTCAACGAGTAATTCGAGTATAATTGGACAGGCCTGTCAGTGGGACCCGAATAATTGAGTTTCGGTTACAGCGCCTCGGCCCGCAACTTCACCTAGGGCGCTTTCGTGCACCGCGCTCGAGCAATCGGCTTAATTGATACATTTTTACCTGTGACACTTACTACCGTCCTGTATCCGTGTTACCCTCTTAAAAGTGAATTGCATCAACCACGCTGTACATGTACGTTACATAGTTCGAAAATATTTATAAAAAAAAAACTGTCACAATAATCTAGGTCAAAGCGGTCATCGACCTCGGTCACGCCAGATTATTGTATCAACAAGTTTTGCGAATTTTCCTATGCAATACTATAATGCGGTTTTAGTCTGAAAATTAACGGAATGTTAATTTGTTAAAACATTTATAGTCGTCCTCACTCACGTTCTTTCCTATATAGAGGACATGATGGTTACGATATGATACGCTATCATCACTTTGCCAATTCATAGGACTATCTGAAGAAATATTTAATGGGAGAATTGCCTATATTCTACATAACGAGATAGGAGTGTTGTCAAAACCACTAGTTTTGACACAGTTTCTTTTGATTTGGGTACCTAATGAGCATGAGTAAATTTTGTACAAGTAGTTTGTCTACGTGTTAAAATTAGTATGTATGTATTAACAGTTTGAAGTCGCACACAACAATATGCTATCGAGGCTATTCTATAAATTGAATACTTTATTACGAAATATTAAATAAAAAAAACAATTACACAGTCGATTTGGTTGAACATATATGTACTCCATCCTTTGCCATTACATGGGCAACGTGCGTACAATATCCTCGTTAGCCACTAGTCGTTCTCTTTGAGGGTTTTGTCTGTTTAAGATTAAAGTGTAGTAACCTTTATTTATAATTTATATACATATAAATAAAATGTATATGTATGTTTGTGATTTCAAAATTAGGGTTTTTTCCTTAAACTAATATGGTTGTTTATACCTAACTTAAAACAGAAACAAGCGCTATTAATATTTTTGTATGTCAATCTGTTTGTCCAGATTAATCTCTGAAACCGCTAAACCGATTTTGATGGGACATTCATTGGCAAACAGAGGACTTTTTGGAAAATAATCTAGTCTAATTTTCATCCTTGTTACGAGGATATACACCTTCCCAATACACAAATAACGGGTTATAAACATTTTGTCTGTTCGTCTATTCGGGCCAATCTTCGAAACCACAGAACTGATTTTGATGGAGCTTCGGCAAATAAAGGACTATATTCCAGACATATTCATATATTGTCTATTCCTACGTAAATTTGTCTATGATTTCAAAATGATTTTTTTTTCTTAATATGGGCTTATTTATCGCGGCATGCTCACTTCAGTTCTGAAATTAATAACGAAGAGTGACGAAGAAAGTCATATATAGAGGAGCGAACGAAAAGAAATGAAACTCCTCTTTACTACCTACCTTATTAATACTTTCTTAAGTTTGATTACGACATATACAAACATGAAGCCCAAGCAAACGAAGCGGCAGGCGGTCGCTAGTAGCAGAGAGCTATTCTAGTAGTCACATAAAAAAAAAAAACATATATACGGTCGAATTGAGAAACCTCCTTCTTTACAAGTTTTATTAGAGATATAAACAGCGATTTTCGACAGCCGTCGTTGCAAAATGTTTACATTACGAATGCAGTCACTGATATAAACAAACAATTTCAGTAGAGGATCCACAAGTGATTTCTTAGTAGGTAATTGAGATCACATTCCCGCCGTATACCCTAAGGTCTTCTCTTACACTGACGTTTGAATAGGATAAGTTTGGAATTTGGAGTCAGTGTCTAGTACTGGCATCACCTTATATATACCATCACCTACAAATTCTAGTTAGACTACAGAATCTACTTTGAATAAATAGTCTTTCTAACTTTACTTTGGTTTACTTTGGTTGGTATTCGTGATTCAACAAAAAGCCATCAGGGTGAATTTAAATTAAAGACAGTAATAAAAACTAAGTCAGATTGTTGTAAGATAACGTGTATTACTTGTACAGGCAAAGATAATTATTAACATGACATTTTATAACATAGAAGTCACATAGCAGTCAGACGTCAAGAAGATCATTGGCGCGTTTTAGACCGTACCTACACTTAACTAACAGCTTTTTAAAAAATGTTTCATATTATGGTGTGCGCCATGATAGTTCTGACCCTTCTACAAAAATTATGCGTTCACTAAAATATATAAACTTAGTATATGTAATTGCTTGTAGTCAATTTCTGTCAAAAAACCAATGGAAAATCCCTTTTATTTTATTATAAATACAAGTGTTCTTTAAATTACAGACCTTTGATCCCATGTCGAATATTTTCTCCGTAAGTAAATATAATTTCCTGTGACTGTTATTGGATTTTAAATATTTCTAATTTTACATCTTTAACGTTCAATCGAGAAGTTGTTTGTTTCTGTTAATTTTTTTATATAATTTGTACACTTTACATTTCAACTGTTTCACTTGTAAAATTCTTCACTTCACTTCATCAGCCTATTTTTACTTTACTGCAGGAGCTTAGGCCTCCCCCGGGTGAGGGGAGCTTGGAGCTTAAATTCAACACGCTGCTCCACTGCGGGTTGGGGATTATAACCGCCATCTATTGACAGCGTCCGGGACCGACTGCTTAACGTACTCTCCGAGGCACGGAAACAGTAATAGTAAATAGTCAATAGTATGTACTTAAGGCACAAAAACTCATAGGTACACGCCCGGATTCGAACCATGACCCTATGGCCTTATAAATTTGAGACAGGTTCGTTGCGCTTTGGGCTTGTAAAATTGTTTCTTTTAAATTCCATTTATATAAAGTAATCAAGTTCAGTATGTTACAAGATAATGAGAGATTTTTTAAAATATTGTTTATATATTTATCGACCAAGATAGAGAACACGATTTTTAGTAATATAAAAATAAAACAATGTTTTCTTGTTTGAAGAAATAATGACTGAACATATTTGGAAGAAGAAAAATTTTCTGTGATGTGCATTCATAGCAAATATGTTATGAATATTCATGAAATAAAACCGAAAATGTAAAGACGATTACAATTTTAACAAAATATCAATGCCCAGATCAGAATAAAAAATCTGATCTAATGAATAAAACTGACATAAAATATATATAAATAAGATGGATGCAGTCATTAGGTCCAGAGATATTAATGTAACTAAAAACTGTAATCAGTATTTCATTAAAAAATGAGATAAACTCACCAATAAATAATTCAACACCCCTATAATAGTCACGTGGTATAATTCACGAGTCTACTTTTCTAGAGAATGCGATGCGGAATTAAGTGATGTAAACGATAGCAGACTGTACGTATGCAATGGTTAGGTAGGCGCTAGAGTAGCGAATTTCTAAAACAATCACACGTGGCAGAACGATGTTATATTTTAGTAAGGTATTTTTACCTACAATACTGCTATGAGGATACACTGCCAGTGTGAAAGTAAACTTCGTAATGCAGAAGCGAGTTGTTCGAGCAATTTATAAACTAGGACCTAAAGTATCACTTAGCGACAAATTTAAGGAAATAAATATGACATTGCCGTCTCAATATATATTTGAAAACATAATATAAGTAAAAAAAATTTATTGTAAACGGCATAATGTTAATACGAGTAACCAAGATAAACTTACTAACCACAACGTAAAAAAAATTTCTTAAACCAAGAATATTTTTATGTTAAAATCGGGAATGTTTTAGGCTCTAACGGCTGTATTACCGAAATTTTAATTCCTAACAAGCGTAAAAATACTTCTGGACATATTACATATTTCATAAATTTTGATTTTATTATTAAGTTAAGGGCATGCCTACACGAGCATTTCAATTCGTAATTTGCATTTCGATTTTCTTAAGATATATATATATATTTGGTGTGAGGTCTAAAAGTCGCGAGACTAATCATCACAATAATAAATAAAAAATATATAATTTTTAAATTAGTTCAATATTTATTTATTTACAGCTATAGATGGTACATTGTATTTTATAATAAGCACAGTTCATTCGAGATACTTCATCAATCTTGAACCAACAATGTATCGGTTTACTGCGGTCTTAACTATAGATTTTACAGTAAAGAAGGTCCATTGAAAAGCAATCTAAAGCGAGATGTTCGATCTAGATTGACCGTAAAAATTTTCTTCGGAGAGTACAGTGGAATTTCATTCTTATATTTCTACATTATATTTAAGAAAATTCACTAAATAGCATATATAAAAAATTTACTATGTTTTTATAGTGTTTTTCATTATCTATTAAGTATTTTTCACTGACCGATTGACCGAGTGCATGGTTAGAGATCACACTGCACAGCCATTAAATGTCATGGGTTTGATTCGTGCCCGGGACAAATATTTCTTTGCATGAATATGTCTATTTGCTCCTTGTATGGGTGTAAAATATCTATATAAATCTATATTAATAAAATTGAAGTGTCTGTCTGTCTGTCTGTCTGTCTGTCTGTCTGTCTGTCTGTCTGTTCCGGCTAATCTCCGAAACGGCTGAACCGATTTCAATGAAACTTTGCAGACGTGTAGAGGGCATTACCGCGGGTGACATAGGCTACTTTTTGTTTGTCTGTTTGTCCATCTGTTTGTCTGTTTGCGCTGATCTCCGAAACGGCTGAACCGATTTCAATGAAACTTGGCAGACGTGCAGAGGGTATTGTCGGAAGTGACATAGGTTGCTTTTTGTCTGTCTGTCTGTTCATCTGTCTGTCTGTTTGAGCTGATCTCAGAAACGGCTTAACCGATTTCAATGAAACTTGGCAGACATGCAGAGGGTATTATCAGAGGTGACATAAGCTGTTTTTTGTCTGTCTGTCGATCTGTCTGTCTATCTGTTCCGGCTAATCTGCGAAAAGGCTGAACCGATTTCAATGAAACTTGGCAGACGTGCAGAGGGCATTATCGGGGGTGGCATAAGCTGTTTTTTGTCTGTCTGTCTGTCGACCTGTCTGTCTGTCTGTTCCGGCTAATCTCCGAAACGACTGAACCAAATTCAATGAAACTTTGCAGACGTATATATCTGACCAAGTGACCAAATTTTTAAATGCATATATTTTTCGAAACCATCAATGGTAGACCTATCGTGTTGGCACTCAAACTTGATGTTTTGACGAGATCTATGTGACCACGTGACCAAATTTTTAAAAGCTTTTATTTTCGAAACCATCAATCGCAGGCCTATCGTGTTGGTATTCAAACTTGATGTTTTGACGAGATCTACGTGACCACGTGACCACATTTTTAATCGCTTATATTTTCGAAACCATCAATCGCAGACCTATCGTGTTGGTACTCAAACTTGATGTTATGGCGAAATCTATGTGACCACATGACCAAATTTTTTTATTTGTCTGTCTGTGCGTCTATTCGAGCTAATCTCCGAAACGGTTGAAACGATTTCAATGAAACTTTACAGATATGATAAAAAGATTATAAGGAATGACATGCAATACTTTTTGTTTATCTGTCTGTCTGACTGTCTGTCCGTCTGTTTGTTCGAACTGATCTCCGAAAGGGCACAACTTATTTCAATGAAACTTTCAAAGATGTGATTAAAAGATTGTCAGGAGTGACATACAATACTTTTTGTTTGTCTGTCTGGCCATCTCTCTGTCTGTGTCAGCTAAACTCTAAATTAATTTTAATGAAACTTCGCTGACGTGAAAAGATGGGTGTGAGGAGTGACATACGCTACTTTTTGTTTATTTGTTTGTCCGTCCGTCCGTCCGTCCGTCTGTCTGTCTGTCTATATAGTTCAAGCTAAACTTTTGAAGATTTTAAGGAAACTATGCAGACATTAAAAATAGGTTGTTATGAGTGATATAGGTAACTTTTTGTCCGTGTGGTTGTCTGTCTGTCTTTTTGTTCCGGCTTATCTCCAAAACAACTAAACCATTTCTATGAATCTTCGCAGACATAAAAAGAAGGTTATCAGGAGTGACATTAGTTGGTTTTTGTTTGTGTGTTTGTCTGTCGGTTTGTTTTTACTGAAATTCTGTAAATATAAAGAGGGCGTTGTCAGGGGTGAAAAACATTTATATAAGTATATATGGAAAAAATTGTAGTGTCTGTTAGTCTGTCTGTATGTTCCGGTTAATTTCCAAAACGGCTGACTGATTTTGGGATTGGGATTTGGGGTGGGATAGCTATTCTTCATGCTAAAATGGCTAAATGGATTTTTAAGAAATTAGGTATAGAGATTTCTTAAGTAGTTAAGTTTCAGAATGTTCTAGAAAGTGATACAATGTTCTGGTGAGTTGCGTTCCTTTAACTGTTCCAGTACAACTGTGGTCCACGCGAGCGAAGCCCGCGGGCGGAAAGCTAGTATATATATATATATATTCTGAAAAATATTAAAGTATGTATATCAGTTGTTTGGTACCCATTATATTAGCATAATACTTGCTTACTTTGGGACTAGATGGCGCTGTATGGAATATCTTAGGTATTATTATTATTATAAAATAATCAGGAAAAGTTTTATTGCCGGTTCGTCTAGTTTTCCGAACCGGTACCTAATCAATTTATTTTGAATTTCAATAATTGTGTGTAAACATCATATAATGAATGAATTATTTTTTATTTTGATTTATTATTATTTAATATGAAGTATAAATATTTTGTAAGTGTCGTGATAGCCCAGAGCGCAATGAACCTGTCTCAAGTAAGGCCCCATAGGGCCATGGTTTAAATCCGGGCGTGTACCAATGAGTTTTTCTGACTTAAGTACACAAAATCACTGACACCGTGCTTCGGAGGGCACTTTAAGCAGTCGGTCCCAGACGCTGTCAATAGATGGCGGTAGTTACAATCCCCAACCCGCAGTGGAGTAGCGTGGTGGATTTAAGCTCCAAACCCCTCCTCATCCTGGGGGAGGCTTAAGCCCCTGCAGTGGGGCAAAATGGGCTGATGATTATGATGATGTGAATATTAGTTTTCATTAAATTACATGTTAGTTTCGGGTCAGTATATGATGAATATTATTACTGGTACCGGATCTTGGTTGTTATATGTATGTGGTGTCTTCGCTTGGTACCCAAAACACAAGCTAATGCTTAGTTTTGGACCTAGACGTTCTGATGTATACGTTATTATGTTTACGTTGTTATTATTATCGTTTTTCAGTTTTATTTGTTGCCCTTGCAAGTCTTTGTTGCCGGTCCACGTATTCAGTCAATGATAACAACGCGAATTTCTCGTTATTCGTATTACTCAATTAAAAACGAAACTGTGTTCCATAGACAATAAAATTATGACGATAACACCTTTCAAAATAAGATAAGATTTAAATTGTACTAATATTTGTTTTAATTTAAACCCTGCCGCTGGTTTCCATACAAAATTTCTTTGTAAAGAAATAAACAACTACACGTCATTATATTTATTTGTATATGTGTCGTGATAGCCCAGAGCGTAACGAACCTGTCTCAAATTTATAAGGCCATAGATAGGGCCATAGTTCGAACCCGGGCGTGTACCAATGAGTTTTTCTGACTTAAGTACTTTAACTATCACTGACTCCGTGCCTCGGAGAGCACGTTAAGCAGTCGGTCCCGGAGGCTGTCGATAGATGGCGGTCGTTACAATTCCCAACCCACAGTGGAGTAGCGTGGTGGATTTAAGCTCGAAACCCCCTCCTTACCCTGGGGGAGGCCTAAGCCCTTGCAGTGGGGTAAAATAGGCTGACGATGATGATGATGATATTTATTTACCAAATGAAGTGTATTAAAGGCCTTACATTAAAAAGATACACAGAAAAAATTTTAACACTATAATAAAAAATATTGAAACGCATGATAAACACATACAGCCTTACGAGTAGCAATAAAAAAAATATTATGCTATAACTTTTGTTGATTTTACATTACAGGAAATTTTAAGTCTATTACATAGCCCACATGTTTATTTCATTTGTGAACACTCTAGTTACTTTACGTACTTGCAAAGTCATATCCAATATATATTTCGCTCAATCTACGAAGCCAGTCAATCAAGCGAAGTGAACTCGTTCAGAGAAATACGTTCAAGTAACGAATATATTGTTCCCGTTGCGGCGGCGACTTGCTCTGCGGTTCTGTGGCTGTCGACGTTATCTAGAAAAGTGATTTTCAGTTCAATTTTGTGTTAGATTTTTACCACTTTTGTTTTAAACTTCGTTTTTTAAAGTATCACATTAAAATAGTTGAATCGAAACCATTTTAGAACTTCGTTATATTTCTATTGAATCTAAAAAATTTCACTGATGTGTCTTACTTATATAACTGCCATTAAATTTTATGGCGAAAACTGAATGAAACTGAGGAATGAACTTTTTGTATTGGTACACCCCATTAAGTGGGGTATATACTGTATTATACTATATATACCAAGGTGTATACTTGGACAGAAATATGAAAATAAAGCTTTCGTCTATGTAAAGATTTGTGCTTCTAAAATCTAAAACAATCTGTACCCTTATAGTTGTCAGTTTACACGGAAATTTAAATTTTCTAAGGGAGCTTTTAACAAACTCTTTAGACGAAAATTATTTTGAACAAGATGCAAATAGAAAAGTCGGGACCAGAAAAATATAAGGGATTGTAACCACATGTGCAAAGTATTTCGTCGACGGGCTAAAATAGTCAGGGAAGTTTATTAACAACGTGGATAAATATATACTTAAGAACAGTGTGTTGAATTATTTATGAAGTAAAAAGTATATAATGGAATATATATCAAAGACCACTTCAAGGGAGTAAAGTTAAAAATAAAATTTGTTTAGTCAGTCTGGAAGTAACCTGAGCCAGTATATACTACATTCATGAGAAAACTTTCATCCATAACTACAAAATATCCGTCAAGATAAAAAGTAACATATGAAGCCAATAACTCCTACACTGAGTTGTTCGGTCTGCCACAACCCTAATACGATCGCAATACAAATGTAGTAAAACTAATCGAATATGTACTTTTTTTTTATGAAACCAGAAGCTGAAGAGTTTGAAATTTTTTATCGCAATAAAAAAAATGTTCAAGAGCGAATCCGCCTCATGCAGAAAGGCCTTCATATCCCAATGAATGTATTTAATTCACGACAATCTAGTAAGTATAAAATCGTACTATAAATACTTTTTGTTCTTATATTTTAATTTTTTTTTGTGGTGAGATTTTGTTATAATGTGTAACGAAGTTTATAATAGTATTCAATATTTCCGAGGGAACTTTTACTACGAAGTTTCGCTTCCACGGGAAATACAAAACACGTGACAAACGAACATTATATAAACGTAACATGTTCATGTCATGTTCGTTTATGAACATTGACAAGTGCGACAAGTCAATGAATCACAGAGACACGTTCAACAAAGCCGAAAATAGCCGATCGCCACTATCTATTAGTTCCATGTGTATTATGTAGGCAAGCAATGTGCGTGTTATAAAACGTCAAAACACTTCGAGGCGTATGTTGCAAGGCAACCAGTTGATTATTGATCGTTGTATAAACTTCATTTCATGCTAATCGATATTAGTAGAGTAAAGTCAAAGTAGGGCGTACACTTTATTAACTGTATTAATTTTGGATTAATGTAGTAATGGGGAACTCTACGGTTTGCACAAAAATTAACTTCACCAAAAATTAGAACTGTATTCTGAAAATCACTCTATCGATATATTTTGACGACCGCTTAGCCTAGTGGGTAGCGACCCTGCCTACGAAGCTAGAGGTCCCGGGTTCGAATTCCAGGTCGGGTCAGTATTAATTTGATGAATATTGATACTGGTACCAGGTCTTGGTTGTTATATGTTTGTGGTGTCTTCGCAAAAATATTTATGTATGTATGTATTATAAAGAATATTTAAGTATGTATATCAGTTGTCTAGTAACCCATAACACAAGCATAATACTTGCTTACTTTGGGACTAGATGAAGCTGTGTGGAAAGTCCCACGTATTATTATTATTATTACTTACTGATGAAAATCAGGCTTTACTCATATATCCTAACATTTAGAATGGAGAACGTCTGGCTTAAGTTAAACTAATTTTATGGGATATTTTTTGTTTCCGCATATTTAAAATATTATTAAAATTTATGATATAAAAATTGTAGAACGTAGTCGATAACAATTAAGCGAGACATATATTTTGAACGATCTATGATTTGACAGGTCTCATAACGTGAATTTTTATTCACTGCAATGTTGATATGACGTGTTAATGATTAAATATAATGAGGTGATATTTTAAGGTTTGTACTTTATGAAATAGTCACAACCAGTATCATTAATACTAAGCTGTAAAGTTATCCTTCGATATTTCAAGAAACCTAATTACAGTTCCAATCAAACTTTATGGCGGATCGGAACATAGGCACAAGTCGCGTCGCAGTAACCAGTTTTAGGTGTAGCGGAACGCAGTGGAGCGAGCGGTATATGACTGTACCTGCGCAAGCACGCTTTCAATTCCAATCCGCTAAAGTTTGAGGCGAACTATACCAGGCTGTCAGTCGCGGTACAGAACATTTATCTAGGGCGCAGCGAGCGCTGTTGTACCGTGTCCCGCAAACGCTCGGCCATGCGTCTATTTTTCTTATTGAATACATCTTCAATGATTTCAAAATTTTCAGGGGCTGCGGCTTTTAACAATTGAGACGTTTAAGTAACTTTTTGTAAACTACCAAATCTTGATACTTTTGTTTTCTGTTTATGTAGAACATTATATCTGAGAGTTTTAGGTGACTGTAGCAGAAACGCGCGAAAATATGTAGGTTTTTCATATAGTTTTTTTTTAGAGTTCTGGACCTCAAAAGGAAAAAAACGAACCCATATAGAATCATTTCGTCGTCGTCTGGCAGTCAAGACCCTTTTCCTCAAGAACGCATGGAAACATTAGTCAGTTACTGTATTATGGATACAGTTAATTTGATATTATTTTGTCTCTAACGAATGGCATGTTAAGTAACTTTGCGGATCTGCAGTGGTGTATTCCGTTTGATAGACTATTCCTTTAATTATCTCCCCGTGGCACAATTATAACGATAAACTGCAATAAGAAAAAACACGATAAACTGCAAACAGCTGATGTTAAAAATACTTGAGGTCACTGACTCGAGGCACAAGCTTTACTCTATCACGGTCAAAATACGACTAATTAATCGCCGCGCGCGCCGCCCTGCGTATACTCTTTACTAGTGGTGGATAATATAACATATAGCATTATTTTAAACGCGTTATTTAAGCCCGATTTAGCATATTATATTGGTTGCCTCATGGTGCTATTACATAGCGCCACGCGATCCCGCAGTCCCGTCTTACCAATACAGCGATACGTTCAGCACAACGAAACACGTCCTACAACGAGCGCGAACGCGCGCTGACTAACTTGACTAGCGCTAACGCTGCCAAAGAAAAACGTTAACCGTTATACAACGCAACGACTCAACGAGACAACGAGACGCAATAGCGCGAGAGCACAGCAGCAGACTAGTCAGTCACGCGCAATCACGCCTCGTTGTAAGACGTGTTTCGTTTTTTGGGCTAAACGTACCGCGCGCTGCCTCGCTCGTTATGCTATAGCATAGCATATAAAATAACATGCTAGAATAATAAAGCTTATAGTCCAAAGCACTTTGCAGCCCGTCACATGACCCCGCCCCGCTGCTGACGGCAAATTTCAAACGATTTCAAGGTCGTTGCCGGGTTGCCGGCACTTGTCGGCGTATGTGCCACGTTCGTGAATCAGGATTGCGTGGTTATTTGACAAAGAAGTAATAAAAATTGAATTGAATTGAATTGTTTGATAACGTCTACAAATAAAGTTATAGTTTCTTCGGTTAAATTGTTATTGAATACCAGCAGATTTTAAATATAAGGAGACTCTGGACGGTTGGAATCCAAACATGGTCTGAAACAAATGTTTATTTTTATTTTCTACACTATTCCTTAACGTTATCATTCTCAGTATATTTATTACCACATTAATAAAGTATGTCTAAACATTAAAAGGATAAATTGTTTAGTGATGAAACCAAACAATTTCTAGACTATATAGATTCCATCTAAGGACAATGTAAAGCACACTAAATAAACACGAACCCAGTTTGCACTTCAAACAAGCTCTAATTATTCAATTGTCCTGAATACACCTCAATAGTCAGACAACCAAGGCAAATAATCCTTCGAATCTCACGTGAAAGCAATTTACAGTGTTAATAAATCCAAATTGGCTGAATTAAGTTTGTTTCGTTTCATTTCGGAATTTGTGTTTGACAAGCGAAATCATTTTATCATCACGAATACATTTTGGGCTAAGGGGTACTGACTTAAAAAATTCGAAGTACGCAGACGAGCGCAAAGTGTCCTTCTTGTAAGCGTTTGACAGTCTATGTTTTTATAAAGTGCCCCAATAGCTGCTGCATGTTGCTGTTGATGCACGTCTCTAACTATAGCTTGGTGGTCTTCATGTTTGGTGACATATTACAGACGTTTTTAGAGTTCCGCACCCAGTTTTTAGGGTTCCGCATACAAAAGGAACGGATGCAAACCCTGTTAGGAAGACTCCGCTGTCCGACCGTTTGTCCGTCCGTCTGTCACAGAGTTGTATCGCTTGAATCGTATTAGGTAGACACTTGAAATTTTGAGGGTATGAATTATTATGGCCCTACAACAACAAATAATAAAATAAAGGTAAAAACTAAAGGGGTCCCCATACAAGAAACGTGTTGTTTGTTTTTCTACGTTTTTGGTGATTGGTGGTTGTGAAATCATTGTTTATATTGTACGGCGGTGGATCCTTCGTGTGCGACTCCGACTCTCACTTGGCCGCTTTCTTGAACGTTTTACGAACAAAATAGGTATTTAGTAATGCGTCGTGTCTTTTTATATCCGAGAAATGTTATTTTGTTTGACGTATGCACAATAGTATGAATTACGAAACTTCATATTTTCCCATTGACAACTTTGAAGATAAAATAGATAAATTAAATCAATGAAAAAAAAATTACTTATAGGACTTATAACAGTGCTTTGCTACTTTCAAAAGTAGTCTTAGAGAACTTTGAGAATAAAATTTAATGTAACATATGTAACATGTGGCGCGTATTGTAACTTTCTGTAATCCTCAAGATAATTGCATTTGTTAATATAATATTTGAATATTCGAATCCTCAAATGAATACCCAATACCCAATTCGAGATTATGTTACAATTTTCATTATTAGACACTGTTACAGCTAACAAATTTCAAAGCTATTTGCTTGCGAAACAGAATCTGCAACGCAGAGATTAATTTAGCAAATAAGTGAAACTGCACTATTGCCAATCGCTATTGATATATACTTACAAGATGTAGCCTTACCGTAAATTACATGTGTGCAATATCTAGGCTTTATTAAAATGCAACAGTCTATGTTATAAAAATTAGTTATTTGTACCACCACCGGTGCTGAAGTATCGACCAAGTAGTCTGTTGCCTTCTGTCTTTCTGCTGAAATAGTCTATTGTCTTTTCTTCTCTACTCTTAAATTTTACCTGTCAGTAATAGCGATATTAAATATAAAAGGCTGCCTCTCTCTGCTATCTCAGCCTCTGTCCATCAGTTAGTCTTAATTGAACTGTCCAGAGCTAAATGCAGCGACATAACTCACAAAACCTTCCACGTCGAAAGGAGAGAAAAATTCGCATTAAATATGTAAATTGACAAGACCTTTTGAGAAAGTTAACTTACAAAAATTAAAAGTATAAACATTTTGCTAAGCATCCGAATGTTACAACGTAACTTTTGCGAGTAAAATTCACAATACCGAAATGAGCCCTTAAAAAGATATATTGCAGGGAGCAGCTCATACTAGAATAAATAGAGCGGTGGGTCCGTTTCTAGCTTAGGACGGCGATCCCCGTTCATAGTGCGAAATGAAAATTAATGACAGCGGTGAGTATTTTTTCGTGTCGGCTCGAGCACACACCATTACTTCCGTTTTTGGCGTGAAACTCTCATTTATTAAGTACGGCATAGATAAAAAAGCTTACGCCTTTAACTGTCGACCTTGTCTGTAAGCTCGGGCCCGAACTGGATGTAAACTAATTCCTGCGGGTTAGGCAACAACAAAACTAATTTGTACAGCCGCATTCGGGATGGAACGCTTCGCGATGTTTCCGGAATGTATGTTATGTGTTTTGCATTTTAGGTATTATTGTTTAGCTGGAATAGTAGTGAACCTATTGTTTGTAAATGTATGTATGGTTTCGGATAGATATATATATTTCTTGCTTAAGAAAGGAACATACCTTTTATTGTAGAACAAATTTGGAGAAGTTTTGCTGATACAACCATTATTCCATACCTGTAAATATAAGAAGAACAAAATAAGTAAAAAAAAAACGTAATCCACCTAGAAGTAAGTATCAAGAAGGTTTAAATTTACATTCTGGACTAGTGTTTTCACGATTTTCCGAGAGTGGCTTAACGTTCTACTATGAGATAAATCAAGATTATTGGTGATTCGACTTATTCCTATTAAGGGCTTGTTAGGTAGCTATTATTATAAATTTATTTGACCCTATCATAATCCCTCCATTCAATTCCATCAGCCCTTTTTATACCGCACTGCAAGGGCTTAGGCCTCCCCTCAAGATGAGGGGACTTGGAGCTTAAATCCACGACGCTGCTTCAATGCGGGTTGGCGGATTGTAACGACCGCCATCTATTGACAGCAGCCGGGACCGACTACTTAACGTGCTCTCCGAGGCACGGAGTCAGTGATAGTTAATGCACTAAGTCAGATAAAGCTCATTGGTACACGCCCGGATTCGGATCATAATAATCCTTATACCAAAATAAAATATTTTTTAGATGTTTTAAGCTTTTAAGGTGATGTGCACCTTACTAAATTAACTATAAATTCAACTATGAATGAGCTATTCGTAAGATATAATATCTATGCAGTTCGTTACGCAAAGAGAAAAAAAGATTAGGCCGATTCCAAAACCGTTCCGATGTAAATTGTTTCTAAGCTATACTTTGCAAAAAATAAATTTAACTGCTTGGCTTTGGTTTGACCTCTGTTTCACATTTATGACATGACAGTTTGTGGGCAAGATATTAGTATCCAAACAATAGGGAAAAAAATGTCTAAGGATGGCAATACACAGAGTAATATGATTAGGTATTACTAAAAATTATTTGTAGGGAACGTAAATAATAATATGCGTAGTCTATGATCCTCACACATGAAAACATGCGTCGAACGTCAGATCATACGTCAGATTGTGGTTTATCTGAGGGTTTATCCTTGACTACCTTTAAGTAAAGAAAAAACCAAACAGCCTTACTCACTACGAAAATTATAAAAAAATATTAAATATAATTACTTGCTGTAAGACTTGACATTACTTAGTATAAATAGTTTAATTTATCAGAAAAAATATCAAAAAAAAGCTCTATATACCGAATTTAACCTTTGGTGAAAATTAATATTAAAATAATGAGATAAGGCGCCACAAAGCTATCATATTACCGTAGGTATTTGGTATTTGTAGACAATTGCGTCGGTCGGCGGGCACCGGCGGGATACTACTCTGTACTATAAGCGCGGTAGCCCTGTCATGCATGGAATTTGTGGTTGACTTAAGGACGTATACACAAAAAGTGACAGCTCGAAAATAGGTTTTACTTGACAGCTTGCTTACTACTACACGCGCATCTGCACCAGAGGCAACACATACTTGGCTCTATACCAGAACTAATTAGTCTTGATCATTATTATTTTTATTTATTTAAAAATTAGTTTTCTTTTATGTCAGGTTTTTAATGTTGCTTTATTTTATATAATAACTAGGGATCCGCCCCGGTTTCGCACGGGTAGCACAGCCATAATGTTTTTACGGTCGTAGTGTCGTATCAGCTTGTTGTGTCGAACATGTGGACTGGATTTCATTAGATTTAAATGTAACGCAAGTTCGTCCAACTTGGATTATTTTTAATGTATTTTATTTCGAATTCTATAAATATATGAAAAAGTAAAGAATAAATACCTAAAAACAAACTAAAATATTTCTTTGTATACAACATTGATAACTTCAGCCTAACCACGCGTGTCGCGTCGTCCGGTATGGCTCCTAAGATATTGATTTAAATTGTAGAATACAAACGGCAAACATAATGTTCATGAAATGCTGAAGATAAATATCGTATTTAATTTGATAAGGATTAATACCATATCTGTATAAATTGTTTTCCAATCACCTCATCATATTACATCATAAAAATAGTATAGTAAGCTATCCATAAAAGATAGACATATGCTATCGTGAACTTTAGTTCTATAAAAGAGACACAATTCCTCCATACATTATTTTGTTATATCTCAAAAAGATTAGGCCGCATTTTCGATGAAAGTTCCCAACCAGCTTGATTTTTTTCCGACTTCTTCAACAATAATCGTCATATTTCAACAAATTTTCTCTTGAATCACTCTCTCCATTGATGTCAATAATATGCCAATCCGTTCGGTACTTTTTGAGTTTGTCGCGTTCAGACAAACAGACAGACGCGGCGGGAGACTTTATTTTATAATATGTAGTGATAACAATAATACCCGGGACATCCCACACAGCGCTATCTAGTCCCAAACTAAGCAAAGCTTGTGTTATGGGTGTGGATTACGATGTCTTTTAAAGTTCCATAAAAAAAAATTATTAGACAATACTATACTGTGCCACAGTTATCGTATGAGGAGTTTTGCAATACGAGTGCATTTCGTTTGTGATACGTGGCGATGGCGAAACCGAGGTCCCATTGAATGAGGTGACCTTTTCATTTCCCATTTCGTCAAATTCTACTATTTTTGATTCTGGACCGATTGTTTTCAAAATCAAAGTGTAAGAGTCTGTATGGTCTTCGATTACGAATATGTGCTCAGAACTAAAAAAAAATTACTGCCTTTGAATCTGTTTTAGTTTTTTAACTGCTTGCTTTCAAAATCGATATCTATGGGCCCATGTGGTCTCCCTTCACAAATCTGCGGTCAAAACTGAAAATAGTGTCTGCCATTTCGAACTTCTTTCTTTCTGGGCCTAACACTACTAAAATAAAGTCTGTTTCGTATAGATTAAAATTTTATTATTATTTGGTCCACATTACAAAAAAAAAACAAGTCTGTATGCGTTATTACAACAACGATTAATACTTTTGTCAATACAGTTACTATCAATACGTTCTTTATGACATCGAAACTTGTACCGCAATGTTGTATTTTACAGTACTAAATCTTTTAACTTTATACCAATCACAAGCGAGCATTCTGTTTGCACCGCATGCGTAAGCCGCGAAAAGCAACCCGCTCGCGCCCTTAGCTCCCACCATTATTTATTTCTATAAATTGAGGAACCGCGCGAACACCCCTGTTTTGACTAACTTGCCCTTCAAATTTCACGATCATTCAGACCGCCTTCTACAAACATTATAGTTTAAAAAAACTAAGAAACTTGCGCTTTAATACCAAATCGATCTAAAAGGGAGAAAATAACTTTTAGAATAAGAATAAAGTGTTTAATGAGGAAAAATAATGTTATTGTGACAAAACGTGGGGTGCCCGATATCAGTCGTTTTAAATATTTCATTCCACTCCACGATTTTTCACAATAACATTAATTTTCTATTTTTTTTCTACTTATTTTCTTTTTTAAAGTTCGATTGTCTATCAAAGTCGTATCAAAGTGTAATTTATAATTTTTTTTTAATATATTATTTTTTATCTTTTTTTAGTCTTTAATATTTTTTAAACTACATTCCATTAAAATTTACAAACATAAAGGTGGAACTCACAATTACCTATAAAACGATGAAATGATACAAACCGACACAAAGCTTCATGTCGGTGCTAATCTAACCACTGAGGAGTTCCCTTGTAAACAAATTATCGTGGTGCATCATCAGTTTATAGTGAAATGCTATTAACCGGTGAAGAGTATCCTTATGAGGAAACAATCCTGGCTGCAACATCAAGTTATGTTTATCATTTTAGTGCATTGTCATCGAAGTTACATATGTATTCTGAATTTCAGCTTAATATCTTCAGTGGAAGTGGGTGACAATCGCGTTTAAAGATTCTATTAGATACAAAAAACATACAGGTGGAACTTAAAAAAGCGTATTAAAATTAAAATAATTACACCATTCCAAGACAAGACAGACTAAGACAGACCAAGACACCACTTTTTACATATGTTTTAATTTAATATTTTTTATCATAAAAAATTTATTAGTTAGTCAATTCGGTAATCTATATATTATGTACATTGTATATTTAGTGTAAGATTTTTATTTTAAGTTTAATAGCTTTCCGCCTTGGAAAAAAAAAATTCAAACTAATTCAATTCATAAAATATTATAAATTTACTTTCACCCACGTCTCAAGATTGATTGAGTTCAACTTTACCATACGTACAGCATTTGATCGGAGAGAAACAAAGACGTACACCCGACCTTTCAATAGCGCTCCTCGGAGCGGTCTGAAAGACGATGCCGTGTGCGCTTGGTTATAAGCTGTCAATGTGCTGTCAGTTCATACAAAATAGTATGGCGAAATTTCGGTGAAATTGCATATTATTGATAATTTTTTTCTGCTACTTTTCCGTTTATTATCGAAATTTCCTCTAACAGAAAGAAAGGATGAAGTATTAACTATACTTAAATGATTTTTTAATCTCAAAAAACCTTGTGATGATGGTGTAATATGTACCGAAAAATGTTAATTTTCCGCAATTTCGGCAAAAGTGGGTTACAAAATAATATTTTTTCAGTGTGAAAGAGTGTAAAATATGCAAATGTTTTCTAACACAATTGTAAATTAAGAACTGATCTTTATTTTAGAATTAGGTTTATGACCATATACCTTTCCAAACATCCTAAAAATGTACCTAAACATGCCGTTTTTTTGTAATTGCCCCCTTAATATAATTATGCTGAATCGATAATTCTTTCGTGAAAATATTTCGATGTGTAAATATCTACATATTTTTGTTTCTAAAATGAAGTCTTTAGATTCTATCTAATGCCTGGGGAAAATTAAGCAAGAGAAAATTTCCCGTTAAGGAGCAGTTCGTCGGAAGTCTAAGGTACGTCCGTCACTCGTTCATTATCTCAGGCCGACAGATCACTTAGGTACTCCACCAACCCAATTATTCCGATTCAACAAAAATTGTGGAGAATACATCTGACGACGCCCCACCGAGCGGTGATAAATAGAAGCTCTGAGCGTTTATTAGTTTACCGCCAACGTTAGTATAATCTACCTGTACGCAGAATAATTACAGTATGTTTGTATGATTACGTGTTTGACATTCAATAATTCATCAATCGGCATACAAATAAAAGTAATTTAGGACCTAGTAAATCTGGCAATTTACTAATTAGATACTGATAAAAGGGGTGATAATATCAAGTTTCCACATTTTTCCTAAACAGTGACGCCATGACAGTTACAATGCAATCAGTCTGGCCTTCATGTAATCATAGTAGAGTCTACGAGTAAGTACTCTAAGTTCATCAGCATCAGTAGAAATGTTAGCGTTGAGCGCGTGTCTTTTAATATGTGTTGTAAACCATTTGTAAACTGCTTATTATAATTTACTCAAGATTCTTATGACAAATCAAAACCTGTATATTTACATATTTAATTCCGTACGCGCTATGGTTCCGTAGAAATGATGTGAGTTTTCATATCAAGATACATTGACCAGGTAAGTACATCAGAATAATAGCCTCGGCTGCTAAAAAAATCCTCCAGAAATAGTGCTAGCCCAGGAAGTCGTGATAGCCCAGAGCGCAACGAGCCTGTCTCAATTTATAAGGCCATAGGGCCATGGTTCGAATCCGGGCGTGTACCAATGAGTTTTTCTGACTTAAGTACATTAACTATCACTGACTCCGTGCCTCGGAGAGCACGTTAAGCAGTCGGTCCCGGACGCTGTCAATAGATGGCGGTCGTTACAATCCCCAACCCGCAGTGAAGTAGCGTGGTGGATTTATTTAAGCTCTAAACCCCCCTGGGGGAGGCCTTAAGCCCCTGCAGTGTGGTAAAACAGGCTGATGATGTGACTTTTCATATCAAGATACATTGACCAGGTAAGTACATCAGAATAAAATAGCCTAGCCTGCTAAAAAAGATCCTCCAGAGATACAAGCTCAAAAAGATAATGAAGTCGAGATTGACATCTGTATTGCAAGATCATTAGCTATGTTAATCATTGTTTGCTTTTAAATATCTAAGGATTTGATTTGTTGCTGTTTGTTTTTTGATATTTTTATTTTTATACAGTGTTTTTTTCTCATATTTTCTTACTTTAATTTAAGTTCAAAGTTGTAGTCGTCTTTCTGCTTTCAATATTTGACCCGCCGTATTGGTTCTTGCATGAAGTATGAACCACAGACGTAATAAAAACTCTCGACTCCCTTGAATATTTTGCACAACCCATCAGCTTGTAATTGAAGTAATACACTTTTTTTAAAACAGATTAATGTTTATGTACAATTGTATGTATGTATATACGTGAACAACAACTTCTAGGCCTCAAACTAAGCATTAGCTTGTGTTTTCGGTGCCAAGCGAAGACACCACATACATATAACAACCAAGACCAATATCAGTATCAATATTCATCATATAAATACTGACCCGACCTGGCATTCGGATCCGGGACCGGGAAAAGTTCGTCTTAATTATAAAAGCAACATAGGGTGTAATATTCAGATGTGGCGTCTGCGCATCAAAAAAGAGAAAATGAATCATAAACTGAAAATTTTACCCTTCTGGTACCAAGCACATCATTTTGTTAAATGATTGTATAAAAAAGTGACGGTTTGGGAAAATGACGTCTGTAAGAAAATAATTCCGTTTAATTTGTTTCAGAAGCAACTCGGAAGATAAAGAAGATCGCGACACCGAGTCAGGGAAAGCGACTTATCATCGAAACTATTATTGTCTAATAAACAATAAAATTAATTTGCTTTGATTTAATCTTTGTCCATACATAACACTGACTTTTTAAGCGACTTCAAAAAAGAAGGAGGTTACTCAATTCGACCGTATATATGTTTTTTTTTTTATGTGTGTTCAGGGATAACTTCGTTGTTTATGAACCGAATTGGATGATTTTTTTTTGTGAAAGGGAGATATCTCCGAAATGGTACCATGATAAGGAAACCAGGATCTGATGATGGCATCCCAGAGAAATCGAGGGCAACCTTCGAAAATCGTATTTTAAAGTATCGTATTTTAAGTATTTTGGTAAAGTACTACTACTAGTACTATTTAATGAAGGTCGGGAGTCAATCTGATAATGGAGCTGAAAGACAGTCGAGGGAACTCCTCAACGACTTACAGCAATTACCTGGTGTTTGGACTTGATTCATTTCTATTGATGAGATCTTTGCACTCATATGGATTATAAGTGCCATTACATTTCTGATGATGGAGACCATACACAATCGAGGGAACTCCTCAACGATTTACAGCAATTACCTGGTGTTTGGACTTGATTCATTTCTATTAATGAGAACTTTGCACCCATATGGGTTATAAGTACCATTACAGGTCTGATGATGGAGACCATACACGGTCGAAGGAACTCCTTAACGATTTACAGCAATTACCTGGTGTTTGGACTTAATTAATTTCTATTAATGAGAACTTTGCACCCATATGGGTTAAAAGTACCATTACAGATCTGATGATGGAGACCATACACAATCGAGGGAACTCCTTAACGACTTACAGCAATTACCTGGTGTTTGGACTTAATTCATTTCTTTTGAAGAGAACTTTGCACTCATATGGGTTATAAGTGCCATTAAAGGTCTGATGATGAAGACCATAAACAGTCGAGGGAATTCCTCAACGATTTACAGCAATTGCCTGGTGTTTGGACTTAATTCATTTCTATTGATGAGAACTTTGCACTCATATGGGTTATAAGTACCATTACAGGTCTGATGATGGAGACCATACATAGTCGAAGGAACTCCTTAACGATTTACAGCAGTTACCTTTTGTTGGTCTTACGTCATACAGTTCAATATGCCAAAATGTTCACTTTGCACAAAAATAATAAATAAGATTGAAGTTTTACATAGGAATACCACTACCTACTAGGCATGCTGATGCCTCAATTTGGCACTGAATTAAAGTTGCGTAATCACGGCGCTGTCTCATTTGAGTAGCACGTTTAGAAGCCCCATTGATACTAATACGAATAAGTTACAGATGCGTTCAACTAAAAATTGAAAAATAAAATAATTTTCAAAAAAAAAACCGACTTCAAAAACATAAACTAAAAAGTTAAAAATTAAAATTTTTACTTTAAAGAAAGGAGCATTAACAGGCGGCATATGGTCAATGAAGTCGGTGCCAACTCAGACACACTTTAAATGGGTAATTACCAGGTAATAACAATTACAACAATTATATATTTATAACTATAATAAATATAGAACACAATTTAAAGTGTCTGAGTGAGTAGGCACCGACTTCATTAACTATATGCCGCCTGTTAATGCTCCTTTCTTTAAAGTGAAAATTTTTATTTTTAACTTTTTAGTTTATGTTTTTGAAGTAGGTTTTTTTTTGAAAATTATTTTTGTATTGTAAATCTAGGCTCTACTAAAATATTTCTGATGTCAAAGCTTTTAACAATTAGACTGTCACACAGTAAATTTTTTTATGACCTCTTATGAAAGAGTTTATAAAAGCACAATAGAACAACAATATTTTTATTCAGATGATGACAAGATGGCGCTATGTGGAATGTCCCAGGTCTTATTATTGTTATTTGATTTACAATTATAAGTCAATCGAAGTTATAAATATACTATATAAGAATAAATATTTATTACTGATTTAGTAATACTTATGGTAACCGCATAATTTAATCAAATAACGTAATTTTCGTAACCCAGTTTTCGTTCCGTCTTACACTCGTATTAATCTTGTATCTCTTATGTATAAACGTAAACATGATAGCAATATTGGGTCCGCGGTACCCGGGTTAGGCGAGAGCTTCATTGTTTGTGTACACCGCCCTCATGAATAGCGGCCTGTGAAGACTTCGCTGGCGGTTGATGAAAGGCAAACTGTGTCACAAACTGTTGCCGAAATTTCGGGATTACGTCGTGGTGTATATGTATAACGTTCCGTTTTCTATATACTGTATATATTTCGTGATAACAATTAACTTACATGAAAAATTATATTAATTGCGCTATTAGAAACAACTGTGTCAAAGCAATTATATACGTTATTGATATTTCGTTGAAGTAAAAAAATGCAAAATAATATTTATTGTAAATGTTCCGAAGGACAGTCAAAGTCAATTAGTTACACGTCAAATAATGCGACACAAACTTGTACAATACTATACCCAAAGAAATTACTATACCGCCCTACCCAGAACGTGCTTCCTACCAATCCGCACCAACTTCCTCGGCTATTGGCTGGACTCCTGAGCCAACAAACTACGTGCCGCATTCTCCCTGCTTGTGGTTTTGGGTATGATATTTATTGAGTTAATTAATAAGTAAAGTTTAAGTCTTTAACATAGTGCAATACTTAAAACTGACAATACACGTTAAATGACTTTAACTCAAACCCTCCTTTGTTTCTTTTCATTTGTAACTTTTAGTTCCTTGTGACAGTAAAATTCACTATTCAAAGACTAATTACCCTTTAAGAACTGAGCTATATCTTATCGATTGACCAACCTTACAGTTAGACTGACCGATTAGTTGAAGGGTTAGAGACTCTAACTGCAAAACCAACAGTCACGAGTTCGATTCCTGTCCATGACAAATTTTTGTGTGCATGAACATATATATTTATTCCGCGTCTGAGCGTAAATTTTTTATATACACTACAAAGAATATTTAAGTTCAGTCTCAGTAAAAGTCCATCATTTGTTTAGTACGCATAATGCAAGTATGATTCTTGCTTACTTTGGAACTATATGACGCTGAATAAAATGTCCTAGATATTATTATTATTATTACTTAAACGCTGTGTAGTTTCTCGAGCAGTGCACAATCGATTTGGATTCTTCGTTATCGAAATTGGACTTACCGAATCGGACAGTTTGTCTGATACATTTGTATTAGACTCTATGTTTATATGTATGTAATGCATAATTTGTAGTCGTAGCGACGAGTAAACATCAAGGCGGTATCTATCGCTACTATCAAACACGAATATGTCCTATTGAATTACCCCGATTCTCCGAATTCAATAATCAATTATGCCACAAAGACACAATGACACAGACATTTACTATAAATATTTCATACACGTATATTAGAAATACAGGGATAGGCAAAGGAACGGACCCTGGAGGGTAAGTACCGAAATTATTCATTGTCATCATCAGCCCATTTTTACCCCACTGCAGGGGCTTAGGCCTCCCCAGGATGAGGAGGGGAGCTTGGAGCTTAAGTCCACCACGCTGCTCCACTGCGGATTGGGAACTGTAACGACCGCCATCTATTGACAGCGTCCGGGAGCGACTGCTTAACGTGCCCTCCGAAGCACGGTGTCAGTGGTATTGTGTACTTAAGTCAGAAAAACTCATTGGTACACGCCCGGATTCGAACGATCACGACGACATTATTGAAGAGCAAATTTTACAAAAAAGAAAATATTTATTTTTTTCAATTATGAAACTCTGTAATCATGAAATTCTGATAAGCTATTTGTGTGAGGCGGCAATCGAATTGACACAAACAAAAAATATATTTTGTGTTTCATAACATTGATTTATATGTTCAATTATAAAAGTCTGTTATCTTTATTAAACCATCAAAAACCAATAAATTGAATGTTTTACATTGAGACGTTAAGTAAAAAGAAATTATTAAAGAAGTGGTCCTTTAAAAAGATTAAAATAATACAAATACATAGTCAATTTAAATCATTAAAATTTAGGATGTTAATTGAAACTTATATTTACAAAAAAAGCACAAATTGTTTAAATAATTGACGAATTTTACATATCAAGAAACTTAGGAGTAAAATACTTTAAAACTGAAACAGGAGCAAACCGTGTCAATTTTCTAAATACACCGTGAATATGTATTAAATTATAGAGGATATAATGAAATTCTTCAATAAACACGATAATTTGTCACTTAATATGCTTGATCGTGTTTAATTCTGTAGTTATGTTGTGAAATATCATTTATCATAATTTGCTCTCTCAACTAAAGGGAAACTCGGTAACGTCGCAGCGCTTCCGTAGCACATGATTTGCATAATAATGGGACTAAGTGTTCTGCTTATCGTGATTATTAGAAATTTCACTTAATTTTAGATTCAATAAGGTCGCATTTCATTCGACAGGCGTATTCATAGATTGCTCTACGTTTGATCAGTTTTCACATACAGCCTTCGAATATGTTAGTTAGCCGAGTGAAATCTTTATTGAGTATAGAAATGCTTTGGTGATGAACTCAGTGGGTTACAAAGTAAATAGGTTACTTTTCATATTTTATATGAAATAATCGATATTGCCTAAACACGCGTGCAAGTCTGTTTGGAAAATACCTACGCTAACAACCTTCAGCAAGCTATCGGAGGAAATTTATTGAAACCTGTTTTTGTTTGTACAGTTGTGACGACGTATGTACCAAACTTCACTGTGCGTGTTACATCAAGAGAGATCATGACAGTCATGACAAACGGGAAGTTAAGTATGAGTGTTCCGTAGTAAAATTCAGAACTCACACAGTCTCGCCATTATGACGGTTAGTTTTATGTCGGTACAAATTGAATACAAAGTTATGTTGAAGTGACAAAGTTGCTCGAGAAATAATTTCATACATGTAGCTAATCAAAAAATTTATGTGGTGTCGACTTGATACTAAATTCCACGTAATACGTATTTAGATACTGTTTATCTTAGGTACTCTTTAGGTATTTATTTAGGTAATTCCACGTAACTCAGCAAATGAAATATCAAAATGAAAATGCAGCACTCTAAGACTCACCCCTTGGGTGTCAATTGTAACGCTTGGTTACAAAAGTGGATTCTGGGTAAGTCTAACGTTACAAGAAATTAGGATTTAGTTTCTTTTCTCGAATTTTAAATTAGAATATTCTGATTTTATTAGCAGTAGTATATTAGTACTGAGAATTCGAAAGGGACACGTTTGAAGAGCAAATAGGGCTTTTAAATATTTTAGTATATACATAATCCTTGACTAAATCCTAAAACTAAATGGGGCGCAAAATTAAATTTGCGATCGCTTACCGAATGGCGAGTTCACTTTTATCGTATAATATGCGTATCGATATTTCAGAAGTGGCGGCAAAGGGTAAAGAGCAGCCCCATCGCATCTGCGTCAAGCTTGGGTAGCCCTGTTATGGTTAATCCGTCATATCTCGGAGTCAGGTAAGCAGACTACAAGGTGGGTTAGGTGCCCACGAGTCAGGGCTTCATGCGGCTTCCCGACCACACAGGCAAACAGGTCGAGTCGTTCATATTGGCACTGGGCACCAGATACTGACGCGTGAGCAGATTCCGCTTTTAACTGATATGACACTTTATGACAAATACGCATCTCGGAGAAAATATGAGCAAGTGATACCATACCATACCATCAGCTCATTAATTCCTCACTGCAGGGACTTAGGCCTCTCCTCGGGATAAGGAGGCTCGGGGCTCAGTGACACTTCGAAACAATTTTTTGTGAAGGTAACCAATGAGATTCTGATAATATATTTTATGATGTCCCAAGTTGAAAACCTCGGCCCAAACCAGAATTAACTCAAAAAGTGTCTTGCGGACCACGGATAGAAAAATGTATACTCGATTCCCATTTCATCAAATTCATCATCATCATCAGCCTATTTTTTACCCCATTGCAGGGGCTTAGGTTTCCTCTAGAGTGAGGAGGAGGGCTTGGAGCTTAAATCCACCACGCTGCTCCACTGCGGGTCGGGCTGCGGGCGGGCATCAAATTCGCTACCCAAATAAGAATCTCAGACAGATTGTTAATTTTAAAGTGTGTAATGTCCAGAAATCTTTGTGTGATCACACAACAACTAAAAATGTCATAATGTGGTCACGTGAGTGTACGCTCCGTAGTGTTATGGTTCCTCTTCTCCATCGCTTATCTTGGCCCATCATTGAGCATTACCACGTCGTAGGCCATGATTACGGCCAATGGTCAATAATGGTCGTGTTGTCGATTTTTGGCCCTAGTCGCGCGCTCGCGTCTATACGCTGACCCACCGTAGCCTGTCGTCCAATGCGTGATTGCTCACTATACTGGCCTCGTACATCCATCAACTTTTTTTTCGTCCTTTCTTTTTAACTAATTTACATGGTGCACATTTGTTTGAAAGTCAAATCGCGCCTGCCAAAATCACTTTGAAGTCCATCACTACTCACGTCATCGTCATCAGCCCACTTTACCCCACTGCAGGGGCTTAGGCCTCCCCCAGGGTAAGAAGGGGGTTTGGAGCTTAAATCCACCACGCTACTCGACTGCGGGTTGGGGATTGTAACGACCGTTATCTATTGACAGCGTCCGGGACCGACTGCTTAACGTGCTCTCCGAGGCACGGAGTCAGTAATAGCCAATGTACTTAAGTCAGAAAAACTCATTGGTACACGCCCGGATTCGAACCATGGCCCTATGCTCTTATAAATTTGAGACAGGTTCGTTGCGCTCTGGGCTATCACGACACTCACTACTCACTCGATCACTACTCACGATAATACCCTAAATGAACAACGACCATTGTGTGGATGGTACAACAATGATTGCATTCACGATAAGCCCTAATGCCATAAACCATCAAGGCGGATGGTGAAGAGGGGCCATTGATTTGTTTTTCACTGTGCAACTAGCAACCAATCAATTACTACAACAAAGAATCTTACTGATTCTTAATAATACAAACTGGTCAAATGTGTGTCGGGTCAGCTATGAAGTAGGATTCCGTAGCCATGTCAACAACGAAAATTTATCATAAATTAAAATGATGAAAAGTATTTATATATTATGTATATATAATACAAAAAAGAATATTTTATGTTTGTCAGTCGTCTGATACCTATAATACAAGCTTTGCTTATTTTGGGACTAGATGGCGCGGTTATGGGATGTCCCAGATATTAATATGACTTTGTTCCAAGTTGAAAATAAACTCGTGAGATTTAGTCATGGTATTTTTCTAAGTAAAATAATGGTTAATGCTGGTTAGTTAGATTGTTCAGGACAGTAGTTCAAAGGACACGCAACTCACGATATAGGTCGCATTAGAGCCGAATATTTTTTATACGAGACATAGTTTTGAAAAACCGTCAAAGAAACCATCTTCATTTCACTTTATCAGCCCATTTTTACCACACTGCTAGGGCTTAGGCCTCCCCCAGGGCGAGGAGAGGGGCTTGGAGCTTAAATCCACAACGCTACTCTACTGCGGATTGGGGATTGTAACAACCGCCATCTATTGACAACGCCCGGGACCGACTGCTTAACATGCTCTCCGAGGCACGGAGTCAGTGATAGTTATGTACGTAAGTCCGAAAAACTCACTCATTGGTACGCGCCCGGATTCGAACCATGGCCCTATGGCCTTATAAATTTGAGACAGGTTCGTTGCGCTTTGGGCTATCACGACAAACAGAAAGACAAAAGAATCCATAATTATTTTAAAATAACTATTCATAAATACTTCATAAAAAAAAATACAACTAAAAAAAACATATATTTAAATAAAATAAACAGGGACGAGTTTCTTGCCGGTTCTTTTCCTTATAGTTTTGGAACCGGTACCTAATTCAATTCATTTTGACTTTCAATAAGTGTGTGTAAACATCTTATATTGAATAAAAACTTTTTGATTTTGACTTCACTTAAAAGGGTATGTAGATATTTTTTTCATTCTCATTTGGCATGCATTGAAACATTCTCTTGTCAAGATTTTTTATTTTTATAATGTTTACAAATGTGTATACCTAATTTCAACGTCATAACAACAAAATTATGATATATGTGACAGACGGACATAGAGAAACTGGTTGGACAACAGAACTCTTAAAAATACATATATTGAAATTATTTTACGTATTAGCATATTAGCATGACGAAATTAACCCATAATTTGGTGTTTTAATTTTTTTTAAATTTTTATTTAATAATCGAAAGCAAACTTCATACAGTTTGACTGTTATAATTAATTCAATTTCAAGAGTTACAAATAAATTCACTTTTAAATATTAGGCATTAAGTAAACTTTAATATTGCAACGAATAACTAACTGCCCATTTACTTCGTTTCCCTAGTAAAACAAATTCTCTTCTGGGTCGCGTACGGTTGTCCGAACAAATTTTATGTCCGAAGTTATAATTTTAGTGTTGAACTATAAATATGAAATGTATAAACGGCAAATTGTCATCTGTAAAAAAATCATTATAGTCTCATTATTTATTGTTACGATTTTTTATATTAATGTATTTGTTTTTCAAAATTGTCCATTTGTTTATGAAAAAAAATTCCTTGAAACGGATCGTATTTTACTAAGCAATGAATAAACAGTGTGGTCGCTATCTTCATTAGCGTTGGTCAGTATGAAAATAAAAAAATTACTACCAGTACAATTACAATCAAGCTTTATGGCCGATCTGAAAGTAGGTACATGTCAGGTCACAATAATCAGTTTTCTATCTAAACGATTCATAAGACTATGGAGTCAATAATTCGTTAGGCCAATTATATTAATGTTGGTGTCGTATTTTAAATTAGGTATTACTTATATTTACCGCTTTTTATCATTGCCCGATTTTTTTTTTGGTGTTTCAGTACCGATAATAGAATACTTTACTTAATAAAAACTATCTAAAATTTACATATTTTTAGTTTGTCCACCATTTTAATAAATAATGGTTTCCCAATCTAAATGGCTAGTGAAACGCGTAGTAACTAGAGGGTGCGCGGTGTTCGGGGAAAGGGAGGGTGTATGCCGAATCGATCCTAAACTCGTTATCTAAAGTTGGAATATAAAATGGCACACAATTAAACGTAAAGAAATAAAATCACAAATTAGAAAAAGATAAATTTTCATTTTCCTAATGTAAGTAAAATTTAATACCTAAAAAAATATACCATTGAAAAGGTTGGTCTGCGGGAATGGGAACGAGTACGCATAATTATACGGATATTAAATATGTCCACATGATGAAATATTGGGCGAACGCTATTTTAAGATAATTTTCTGATACAATATTTAAAATAAATATTTAAAAATATTTAAAAAATTCATGACACTCCTGTATTTTTTATTGAATCTGTAGAGTTGTTTTATACCACTATTATTTTCTGCAACACGCTTATTTTTTAATTATAAATTTTGAATATGTAGTAAAAAAATTACTTAACAAAAAGATTCAGCCCGGTGCGTGTCGGACATATTCAATTGATTAATTAATGAAGATTGCGGATATTTAAGAAACTTGTACTTAACATTAAACATTTTAAATTAAAAAAAATTCCTTGATAATGTTTGTTATGTCCTACTTCTTTAATTTCAAATTTCAATTACTTTTCTAATAATTAATCACAAAGTACAAAAATTAGAAAGGACACATAGTTAACAATTTAAGAGCTCATTTCTCGAGAAATATTCAAATAAATATTAAAAGCTCAAAATTTTCAAAGAACTGAATAGCGATATAAAATTAAATAAATAAAATAATTTACTTGTTTCACGATCAAAAGTTTTTTATTACAATTTTATGCTTTTATCTTTGAAATATCGAAAAGTGGTTTTCTTAACACAGTAAAAAATACGCCATTTTCCTTAACCCTTATTCCTCCTTAAATTGTTTAAGAATCTATGTATGGGGCTTTTCTTTCAATGGTTTTTCTATAGGTATTTGAGCTCCGGGTTCAAATAGATAGATAAATATTGTAATCGCAATGCTACCGATAGGAAAAGGTGTAATAAAACTACTACACTACTATTATTTTGCTATTGTTTTTAGAGATGTAACATCCGAGTTTTCTACGACGACTGCAGTTTTTTGGCCTTTCGTATTAGCAGGCTGTCAAGTAACCACTTGAATAGTAACCAATTACACTTATCAGTTTTCAGTTAAGTTAAGTAGCCATAGAGTAAATAAATCAGACAGCAAACACTTACTATAAGAAGTTTCTCTTAAAAATATGTTAATACTTGAACAAATTTGCCCTATTATTTGGCAACTTCTCAATTTAAAATAGGTTACTTTGAAAATGTATAAGTAACTTGAACCGCCACGATTAGTAGCGCGGTGAACGTAAATTGTGGATTGATGATGGAAGCACAGAGGTCTGTCGGTGATAAATTGCTATATCAGATCATGATTCCTTCGGTGTTCGCTTATCAGAAAATCGTATTTAAACGACACTAAAGCTCTAGTTGTCCTTAGAATTAAAAAAAAAAGAAAAACAATATTAGACCAAAGTGCTAAAAAAATTCTAGATACACACATTTTATTTTAGGAACCTTTTTTTGTACATTCTTATAATTAAAGAAAATTAAATTTGAATGACACTGTTGCTCTATTTGCCCTGAGAGCTCTTACTACACATGTAATGGCATTTAAAACTTTATTTGAATAAACTAAAATTTTGTATTTCACCTTATTAAAAAAAAAACAAAAAAAAAACATCAAATTATCTTGGAAATGGTTCACTTTGGCATATTGCGTCATAGGAACAAATAAATTGAAAATGACCTCTTGTACAACAAACGATCTACAATTCAGTAACGGGAACAGCTCGAATTAATTAATCTCGAATTAATCATGTAAAATTAATTCGTGTATATATTATGAATATTAATATGAACTTCTTGTTCGCCTCTAAAAAAAAAAATCTCTGCTTTCTATAGACGTACGTCTGCGAGAAAATGCGTCGGGAAACGTCAATTATACCACTGCTGTAGGTACGCTTGGAGATTAAACTGTCAAACGCTTGTACAGAAAGCGAAGACTGGAAAAATACATCTCATAAATGCATACTTAAGCTTCTATTTAACATTTTCCATTAGTTTTGTCTAAATTTTTCACTTTTTTGTTATAGTTCTTCTATAGTTACAGCTGAATACCAAGATACTGCGAACTGACTACAAAAAGGTAAATAAAAATCACGCCATAGACCAAAAGCATGTAAGCCCTTTTATGGTTTAGCTTTTAGCTTTAGGTTTTAAGTTTTGGCATACTGAGTCCAATCGGTTGTTCCGCATGTAAAAATCATACTGGAACAACAAAAATTTTGGAATTACATTTCATGTGTAATTTCAAAATAGGTACAATCAAAACATGATAATTATATGTGGTTTATATAGACTAGACTACGAGTTAGTCATTTTGTTCGGGTATTCGATCGTTTCGAAATATGAGACGCGGCATTTTATAAAAAATTAAATATCACATAATATGAAAAAGTTATCGAATTCGCAACTTTTCAAAAGCTTAGAAAACATTGTAAATAATTAAATATTTATGAAAAAAGACAATAATATGCGAGTATTTCCTTTTTTTTATATATTTTTTTGATGGATGAAATCGGAAACTCAGAAATCCGTCAAAGAACTCATGTTTTCGACATAGCCGAAGCGATCAGCAAGCTGAAGTGGCAATAGGCCGGTCACATTTGCCGTAGAACTGATAACCGACGGGGTAGATGAGTTCTCGAATGGAGGCCACGTACCGGAAAGCGAAGCGTTGGACGCCTCCCGGCCAGGTGGACAGATGACCTGAAGCACCATACCGGGGGTAGTTGGATGTGAAAGGCGGAGGACCGTGTGTGGTGGCGAGCCTTGGGAGAGGCCTATATCCTGCAGTGGAGAGACACGGGCTGATGATGATGATGATTATATATTTTTTACTTTATGACAAGATTCGAGGTTACGTTCTGATACCACTGGAATGAAATTATGAAATTAAATAAATATTAAAAATGTTAATTAATTAACAATATTCCATGTTTTATTTCCATTACTTTTCTATAATTTTAATTCTGTGTGGCATCCGTTGGCATGACGTAAGTTTCGTCGTTTTATTTAGGAACGTTAAACATTCCAAATGTTAAAACATAAAAGATAAAGCTCTACACGATCACAAAAACTTACGATTCTACGTGGGTTTACGCCGGCACTTACAGGGGCAAATAAAAATTGAAAAATCGTAGCGCGCCGCAAATCCCTAGGGGGACGCGACACACACGTACTGACCTCTCCACAGTGATCGCACTTGAACGTCCACCGGTCGATACGAGACAATAAACTTTCTTATGCCGTCGATAAAAACGGTACGTTGCGATTTCTGGGGTCGCTTCCCGATAAAACATATTGATCCAATTTGTTTAAATAACGATTGCCCCTCAATATAATTTCCAACTATACAGAGAGGTTTACTCATCATTTTCATCATCTAAAGACTCCATTTTTAAAATAGGTGGGTCAAATTCGATACAGAGGCGACGGTGGGAGTAGTGGGGAAGGGTATTCCTCTGGCGGCTGCTAACCGTTTCAACTGTCAGTCGTCTGCGCATCCCCACGGCAACACGATAACATTGTGACGCCATATCTTAATATTTTAATACTGAGTTACAATAAAAAGTAAAACGCGTATCTTATTATTCTGACCAAATTTCACATTATCAATCGGCATATATATATGTTTCCCAGAAGGATAAGCTGATACAGATATTTTCACGTGGTGCGTTCCTCACATACCGCTTTCGCTTCATCCGCATTCATATTTGGTTTAAACCGACTCGATTGCTTCGATTTCAGGGGCTACAAATTTGGCTTTACTTTAGGTTGACAACTGTATGAAGCGAAATGAGAAAAAATTTGCATAACAGAGATTGGTAAATATAAGTCTAGACTTATAAAAAACATGTTTCTTCTCTCGCATCAGCCTTGGAGAAGAAATGTGAATGTTGCTCTTACCTGTAAAACAATGTTGCGAAATAAATAATAAAAAATATAAATAATTTATTTACGTTATCATTTATGTACGTTTGTCTACAATGGCCAAAACCATCCCAGTAAGCATATTAAATGCTTGTAGTAAGAGGTTTTGCTTTTCCCACAGGTATTACATTTATCTTGTACACAGAGAGTATATAATAAATAATAATAATAACGTATACAACACAACAACGTCTAGGCCCCACATAAGCACTAGCCTGTGTTTTGGGTACCAAGCGAAGACACCACATACATATAACAACCAAGACCCGGTACCAGTATCAATATTCATCGTATAAATACATCATATAAAACCCCGACCTGGGATTCGAACCCGGGACTTCCAGCTTCGTAGGCAGGGTCGCTACCCACTAGGCTAAGCGGTCGTCAAACGAAATATACTTATTATATTATATATAAATGAAAATAAACTATTTATAACATTTATACTAATAAATATTTAACTTATGAAAACAAAAAACAAAATGAAACGAAAGAAACGTGAGAGACCGACTACGACCTATTCACGGGTGCGTGTTATTTTCGTTGAATCAAAATATATAAAAATACAATATACAGATTCAAAAGATTCGTATATTTATATAAATAAAATTATTTGACTAGATTTATTAAAAAAAATAATAATAATACTAATTTATTTTAATTTATTTATCGGCAATAATGTCACATTACCTACTAATAAGGCGTAAAATAAAAAACTAAAAATTGTAGATTAACACTCAGAAAAGTGGTAACACTGACATTTCAGGATAATACGAATTACAAAAAGCTATCTTCTTTAATACCTACAATAAGTACAGCATCAGACAAAAGAATTCCAGGCTTGACAATTCCTGCGAGTTTTACACTATGCAAAACGCGCAGAAACAGGGAAAGGAATTTATTTACCTATATAATATCACTAACATCAATTATTGAAAATGTATTATTTTCTACATTCATCCAATATTCATGTTTGTTAATAGTATGGTAAAATGCGCTATAATTGTTTTATTGCTAGAATTAAGAAGCGAATAAATACGGAGAACTGTTTCTATTAATCTATACTAATATTATAAAGCTGAAGAGTTTGTTTGTTTGTTTGTTTGCGCAAATCTCAGGAACTGCTCATTCAAATTGCAAAATTATAGTTGTGTTGGATAGTCCATTTATCGAGAAAGGCTATAGGCTATACTACATCACTCTACGACCAATAGGAGTGGAGCATCAATGAAAAATGTTGCAAAAACGGGAAAAAATATTCCTTTTGAGAGCTTCCGTCGCGCGCGCTGCGTAAACGGTTGATGTTAACCAAAAATTATGTATTACGGAATTGTTCCCCTTTAAAAGTTCTAACCAAAAGTCCGCAACAGCATATGTATATCTTTTAAGGTTAACTTACTATAACCTTTTTTATGACAATCAAATTTGTTCTAACATTATGTACTATTTGCGAAGATGTTTTTTAAACGTGATATTAATCCTTATCAAATTAAATACGTTAGTTGTCTTAAGCATTTCATGCATATTATAATTGCCCTTTACACCACACAATTTAAATTAATATCTTAGCAGTTTTTATCGAAATATGAACTATAGCGGGAGAAAATAAATTCGCTGTCTGCTTCTGTTCGTTAATTTTTTACTTCCAAACCACGCAATAGACTTTGATACGGTTTTCAGTATTATCTTATTTTCTTATTATCTTATAATCTATTAATCTATATAATAGAAATACTTATTATAAAGCTGAAGAGTTTGTTTGTTTGTTTGAATGCGCTAATCTCTGAAACTACCAGTCGGATTTGAAATTTTTTTTTTGCCTATGATAGCCTGAATCTAGCGGAGGGTTTTAGGCTATATATATGAAAACTGTCTGTCTATTCGAGCAAATAGGTTTCGGCCAAAACAGCTTAACCGATTTTGATGCAACTTTACACATATGGAAAAGATGTAGTCAAAAGTGACATACAGAATTTTTGTATGTCTGTCTGTACGTCCATCTGTCTAAACCAATTTTAATGAAACATCACAAGTATGAAAAGAATACTCCATAAAAACGGAGCTATTTCACTAAGCAATTTTTTCGAATACTATTTATCTTCAATATCATTTCACTTTTCAGATAGATGTTGGCTAACACAACGCCATGTATGCCCCTGATGGTAGTTCATTTTAATAATTCAGATTACAATTTCATTATTTCTTTATTATTTTCTTTAACTTTCCACAATTTCTTCAAAGTTATTAAATTTTCCAAGAGTTCATTCAGCCCGTCAGTACTCAACTTTGTAGTCGTTTTGTGTGATGCGAACTAACTTGCGACGAATTATACTACCAAATAAAAAAGTACCAATACATGTAAAAATAAAGCTAATTAAGACGCTTTTAATAAAATAACGAATGCGCCAAGCCGTGGAAATTGGATGAAGAGGCAAAAAAATGCTAATTTACCTTCCATTCAGGAACAGTTTTTAGTAGTGTTTCGTAATAGTTTTTTTTTTTTTTTTCACGTATTGAATGAAGGCCGAGCAAACCGCTATCGATAGAACTGGATTGAATTACTCCACTCAGAGCGACCGGTGCGGCGAGGGGAAAAGTGCTAGTGTTTATTAAGTTACTCGCACGTGCGTTGGTCGAGACGGGTTTTCGTTACGAACCTCGTATATGTTGAATGTTTTTTAGATTGAAATTTAACAACACAGGCTTATATATATTACAAGTTATATATTTTTTTTTCTTAAAAAAACAAGTATTAACAAAGATAGAGTTTGTGTGCGGATCGTAACATGAAAATCCGTAGCAGTACTGCAGCGAACGACATAGTTCATAAAATTAGCAAGTTGAAGTGACAATGGGGAGGCGACATCGCTCACAGAACTGTTAACCGCTTTAGGATGAAGTTTCTCGAGTGGCGACCACGAACTGGACACCGAGACGTAACATTAGACAGCTACCACTGGCAGGTGTGCTGACAGTATAGTAAAGTTCATGGGCTGCCGTTAACTGTAGGTGGCTCAAGACAACGCGTTCTGGAGATCTAAGGAGGTAGCCCATGTCCAACAATACACGTCTGGTGTCTGAAATGATGATGTAGTATACATACATAAACATTTGATAGGCTAAATGCGTGTCGGACTCGCGTGGACTGGGTTCTGTACTATAAAACATAACATTACATACTATATCTTTTTTAAATCTGACCTAAGTTTTGGCTCGCATTTGAAATCGATTTCTACATATAAATAGGCTACTATAGAATTTTTTTTAAAAACACATTTTGTATGCATTTCACTTTCCTAATATTTTACGTTTAGTAAGAGTTTTGGGTGAAGCTCTTTATATTCCTTTTTTTCAAAATTTTGCCTCAATAGTTTCGGAAATAAGGGTGTGAAGAAGTCTATGAATAAAAAAAAAGTATATTTATATTACTTGTAAGGAGCCCTTGCATTTGATATATGACATGATGCAGGTGACAAAAGTGTTCTTTAATTTTTTTTATGACCTCTTCATTTTAACCCCAGAACAATTGAGCAAATTCAACCAAATATCTTTCTTTATCTACGAGTATCTGTAATAATAAAATCGCAGTACAATTGCAATCGAATTTCAATATGCTAATATCGTGCGTCGGCCCGATTGTCGTGATAGCCCGAACGCAGCGAACCTGTTTCAAATGTATAAAGCCATGTGGTCGTGATTCGATTCCGGGTGTGTACCAATGAGTTTTTTCTGATTTAAGTACATTAACTGTCACTGACTCCGTGCCTCGGAGAGCACGTTAAACAGTCAGTCCCGGTTGATGCTAATGTATTCGCCGTGAGTTACTTGATTTCCTTCCAGGGATATAAGAGCCATCCATATATGCCATAGTGGTACTTTATCAGAGTTCAAACCAACGAACAAATCATACTTACAGAATATTAACTCGCAACTAGCAACTTTAACAACAAACATTCATTTTATATTCTGAAATTCATGGATAAAAGCTACGGTCAAATACGTGAAAATTATAATTAAAAAAAGCAGGGTTGTAGTGTTTGTAAATCACTACGCGTTTCGAAATAGTTATTTTCGTTCAGACAGCGATAAAATTTTATGTATTATTCAATAAACTTTTGAAGGGTCCGTAGCCAAATAGCAAACACAGAACTCTAATGATGTCGTCCTGTCTGTATGCCTATCCATCTGTTACAGCCATTTTACTCTGACACTATACACCGCGTTCGGTGGAACGTAGTTCAAACTTAAAGAACGCGTACAGCATAATGAACTAAAAAGCTTCAAGTAAACAGGTGGCGCTGACTAACGGTTATCGAGAAAAAAATCACAACAGGACAATCTAAATGCTTGTTCACTCTACTGTGAAGGTATCTAATTCTATTCCGAGGCAGTCGGTCTACCGTTAACCGAATTTGACAATGTATAAATACTAACATTTCAATTCGAAGGCTATTGACCTTAACATCTCTTTCACAAGTAGTGTTTCTCTAATTTTACGTTTTGTGAGACAGTCTTACGTACACAATATCACTGACACCGTGCTTCGGAGGGCACGTTAAGCAGTCGGTCCCGGACGCTGTCAATAGATGGCGGTCGTTACAGTTCCCAACCCGCAGTGGAGCAGCATGGTGGACTTAAGCTCCAAGCCCTCCTCCTCACCCTGGGGGAGGCCTAAGCCCCAGTAGTGGGGTAAAAATGAGCTGATGATGATGATGTTGAGACAGTCTTGCGGTGTTTTTTTTTGAGTTTACGACGGAACCTGATTAAATAAAAACGTATCACTTTCGAATTATATCAAATTATGTCTTAGTATTTTTATTGTTTGCCATAAAAAAAGATAAGTGATAAAAAAAATTTAATAATGTATTTTTGTAACTGTCAGTTTGCAATTTTACACTATGTTAAGCCAAACACGGTGTACCTATATCATATATGAAATTTAGAATGTAAGAATAAAAAATATTATCATCATCATGCATGTAACTAAGGGATGAACAAAAAAAATAATAATATTATCTGGGACATCCCACACAGCGCCATCTAGTCCCAAAGTAAGCAAGTATTATGCTTGTATTATGCTTGTATTATGAGGTACTAGACAACTGATATACATACTTATTCTTTTTTTTATATAATACATACATATATAATTACAGCGTACATTAAGGTATAAATATAGACATATCTTTAAAAATGATATAGAGGCGTTACTAAATGACTTTTTTATTTAAGTTAATAGTTTTTGATGTGTGCTGTGCACACCTCTTTGTGTTTTCTTTTCTCTTTAACTTTTAAATTCTGGGGCAGGAAATTATGTAAAAAATTTAGTTAATTCAAATTAGAAATGCTACGTTAAACAAAAATCGGCTTAAATAATAATGTTTAGTAGTTTTTGAAATAATTGTTTTTAAATTAATTACATGGATTTCAACTGTGAAGGTTTATACTATTTTGTTTTATTTTATAGAGAGTGAGTGGTACTTAATTTTAAAATCAAATCGCAATCACATACAATATATCTCCATGTGTTTTTATTTCGGAACAGATTCTATTACGTACATGAAAATGGGTTTATATTAAATGAAAATACAAAAAAATATCTTCTGTAGGTAACTCATGAATTCATTTTCTAGTGAAAGGCCGAGTCCGTTGTGTTATTTCTCATTTGCGTCCACCATACGTTCCGTTTTACACGACGTGTGCCGCGGACGTGATATCAAAAGTAATGGACACGACCAAGTTCATATACGAACGAAATCCTGTTGGAATGACCTTCTCTCGCTTTCTGATAGCACTTTTATAATATGCATGGAATCAGCATGGTGTATAATACAAGCATTCAATAAATGCCTGTCCACTAAATAAAAAAGACATTTAAAGCAACATTAATTAGCCATTGGGTAACTGCGAGTTGTGCGGAGTAATTAAATTCTCTGTTTAAAACTTGATAGTTTTCCATTCTATTCTATCAGCCCTTTTTATTCCCCACTGCAGGGGTTTAGGTCTCCCCTCAAGATGAGGGGGCTTGAAGCTGAAACCCACCACGCTGCTTCAATGCGGGTTAGCGGATTGCAACGACCGCCATCTATTGACAGCAACCGGGCCCGACTGCTTAATGTGCTCTCCGAGGCACGGAGTCATTGATAGTTAATGTACTTAAGTCATAAATAACTCCACGCCCGTATTCGAACCATGGCCACATGGCTTTATAGATTAGAAGCAGGTTCGCTGCGTTCCGGCTATCACGACATACAGTTTTATATGAATTAATAAAATGCATTCACTATAAATTTAATCTTTGTTAAGTTTAATCTAATCTAAGCACAACATTGTACATTCTCGGTAACATTTATAGTGATCATATCATAATATTATAATAATAAAACGTTTTGCATTGAAAATTTCATCATTTATTACATTTCAAACCACTGACATTACATTTAAATGATTTTTTCCACTTAATACTAAATTTATTTTAATATTATTTTAATATTATATAAAACACATCATAATTAACTAATAGACATAAAAATTACGTCATGTTTGAATAAAATATTATAAATAAAAAACGACGTCTTTATTCAGAAAATGCAGATAGAAATCGCGTAGGATGTAAACATAAAAGACATGCATTCAATTCTTGTCAGATTTTTCGATTTTTCGGACATAATGAATAAGGGTTGGGAAGCAAAGCGTTACGATAGGGTGAGCCAATCGACTGTGGAAGATAACTGATTCCAATGAAACCGTGCCCTACTTGTTCGGCTCCATTTAATTCTTATACTGTCTACTTTTATATAAACGCTGCGTATGTATGTATTGAAAGTTAAATAAATGCATGAGAAAAGCGTACCAATACGATAGTTTGAACTACAATAACCAGAAAAGACATTTAATTAATTTCCTTTGCACGAAACATTACAATGATTATTGGTTGTGATACTATTCTTTTAAAAAAGTAAACGTTGTAATAAGTATTGTATTCTATTGTAAATCTATTCAGGTTTCGTAAATGATTAATAAAAATAATAAATTCAATTCCATTAAATAATAATTAAATACTTTTATTTACTGCATTGTTGTGACCGCGAAAAATCGTTTATTCAAACAATAAACTATATTACAAAGATTTAATCATATTATAGTAAAGTTTCACCGTTGTCAATAACATAGATACCGCCGGTGATGCTACGCGCCCTGTCACCAGCCAAATATAATATCAAATCGGCTACTTCGTCGCTCTGTGCCATTTTGCGTAATGGGTACATTTTATCTCGCGCTTTGTACAACTCTTCCGCTTCGGACGCACTGAATCCGGCATTCATTGCGAACGGTGTCTTAGTACCACCAGGATTCACAGAATTCACACGAACACCTTTAGGTGCTATCTCCAAGGCCAAACATTTCGTGAACTGGTCCAAGGCTGCCTTAGAAATACAATATGGCAAGTAATCTGCGTCTTTAATTGGTTTAAACGCAGCGACACTGGACACGTTAATTATAACGCCTTTGGCCTTAACCAGATGAGGCACAGCGAGACTCGTTAGAAGGTAAACAGCTCTGACGTTAGTGGCCATGACACGGTCGTACGGTTCTATGCCTTCATATATACTTCCACGTACTCCAAAACCTGCGTTGTTTACCAAAACATCTATTCCATTAAAATATTCGATAGTTTTAGTTACGATTTTCTTTACATCGTCGTCTACATTCAAATCCGCTTGTATCACTAGAGGTTTTATATTCTTCTCGTTTTCACATTTTTCAGCAACGCTACGTAAGTTCTCTAAATTCCTACCGACAAGAACTAATTTAGCCGATTGCTTTGCGAACAGTTCGGCGGCGGCGGCCCCTATTCCGGAACTTGCGCCAGTGATCAAAACAACTTTGTTGTGGAACTCCATCATTAGTGATATTACGCGTCAAACTGAGGGGAATGTACAAATCCATCGGTTAAATAACACAACAAAAAAAGAGCAACGACCTTGATAACAGCCTATGCTGCCGATAGTATATCTAAAAATAAGATGTGGCGTGATTTGAAGTAAGAAATTAATTGATCACAGATGATTGTCTTTTTTTATCGAATTACAATGAAGTAAGTACAAGTGTAGTCAATTGCTATCTGAGTACTATATTTAATTATATATAACAATAGAATAAAATTATATATTCTCATAAAATTGTAATAAAGTTTTTAGATTGAAGATATGTGTTAGGCAAGACTAATTAGTCATTTATGAACTTAACATACACATATTTTTTTAAAATTATCGGTTTGTATTTTGTTCAGTCGTTTATAACTGAAAAACTACAAACCGATTATCACGAGATTTAAAAAAAAATCACGATACAATGTATAAGGTTTCTATAATCACGGTGTCATATTTATTAACAAAACAATAAGAAGAATAGTAATGTTAGAATAAATAATCTTAGAACATCTATTTACAATACAGATCACATGCGCAAAAAATAGTATATTTAAAAATATAAGAATATTACATTGATATTTATGTGGATTCAAAAATAAACAAGGCAAATCGTGAAAGCCACATAAAACCGAAGATAAAATCAATTTATCAATAATAATAGTAGGATTTAGTCTGTTTTTTACAAATCATTTTTTTTATCCTAATATTTTTCATATACTTATGCAATAGATTCACCGTTATCGATAACGAACGATGCCCCGGTTATACTGCGAGCCGAATCGCTAGCTAAAAACACTATCAAGTCACCGACCTCTTGACTCTCGACGACTTTGCCTAAAGGGATACGCTCCTCGCATATTTTATACATTTTCTCACTTTCACGTTTAGATAAGCCTGCTGCTTCAAAGAAAGTCGTTTTCACTGCTCCAGGATTGACCGAGTTTACTCGTACACCCTCAGAGCTTAGTTCTAGTGCCACACATTTAGTAAAATGATCGAGTGCTGCCTTAGATATAGAATAAGCTAGCCATTTGAATTCTTTAAAACACTTCTTGGATAGAATACTTGATACATTTACGATATTCCCTTTGGTTCTAATAAGATGTGGGACAGCTAGACTTGTTAACAAATAAACAGCACGTATGTTTGTGGCCATAACTTTATCATAACTGTCTATTCCATCACGAATTCCACCAGTGGTTGTAAATCCAGCGTTGTTGACTAAAACATCGATTTTATCATAAGCACTGATTGTTTTATCGATAATGGATTTTACATCGTCATCGATACTTAGGTCAGCTTTTATAATCAAGGGATCCATTCCTTTGATTTCTTTGCACACTTCGGCCACTTTCTTCAAATTTTCTTCGTTTCTGCCAACTAAAACAAGTTTAGCTGATCTTTTAGCGAATATTTTGGCGGCTGCGGCGCCAATACCCGAGCTAGCTCCGGTGATTATAACTATTTTGTTCAAGAAATCCATAATGCAGAATGAACACGATACAACTGACCGTCAACTTGCACGACTGACGTTTGTAACTCGGCATTATTAGTTATAACCTTCACCAAGTAGGAATAATTATTGTTTGTCTATTTATGTAACTATAAACTACTGGGTGATTCAGACCAAGTTGTGTATGTGTGAATTTTATTTGTTAGGACTAGTTAAGTAGTTTTTGTTGGATATTGTAACAGTATAGATTCATAGATAGAGACAACTTAGGAATTAATATTGTTATTGTTAATAAGATAGCATTATTTGCAACGAATTTCAAAGCTATTGAAAAAGATTTATTTACTGAAGACGTTTACAAATATATAAATGGAACACGAGCTACATTATAGAAAGGAATTACGCTGTGGGTATTTTACTCTATGTGAACAAAGCCTACGAAAAGTATTATATAATATAACCATTACACCTACTACACCTTATTTAATAAATAATATGGTGTAGGCGTAATGGGTGTACTTATAATAGATGTCTCATATATAAAAGACCGCACACAACAAGTAGAAATAGAACACTACGATCACGTCTCTGGACACGTCACAAAAATCAGGTCATACGTAGCTCAGGTAACGAAATCAATTCCGCAAACCAACGTTCTCAGCTGCATCTTGTTTTTAATATAATACATGGGACATCCCACACAGCGCCATCTAGTCCCAAAGTAAGCAAGTATTATGCTTGTGTTATGGGTCACTAGACAACTGACATACATACTTAAATATTGTTTTATATATATACATATATAAATATTTTACACCTAAACAAAGAACGAAATAAACACGTTCATGCACACAAATATTTGTCCCGGGCGGGAATCGAACTCACGATCCTTGACTTCGCGGTCAGGGTCTCTAACCACTTGGCCAATCGGTCAGTCAATACATTAACGATGTACTAAAAAATAATAAACTATTTATAGTAACTTGTTTGCAGGTGCCATCTCAATAGTAAACCTTTGTGAAAATACTTAGATTTCAATGATCACTTGGACCCCGCACCATCACGCATAGTATACTGCTTAAACGATTACAAATAAACTTCTGTAGAATCGACAAAAGTAATGCATTATAATGTACTTCAGAAACAGCGTATAGACATAAACTATTTGTTTCACAACGTAATTAACTTGTGTAAATACATTTCTATTGTTATGTATAAATATAGCCTCCAATGTTGACAGGACCACAGACAAAAGTAACTAATAAATTAAATCGATTTACATACGTACTGCAAAGAAAGTGATTAAAACCACAACCTGTGCTCATTGTGCCTGTCTTCATTACGGCATAGTGTTATGGGGTAACAGTACAGAAACTAAAAACTTATTTGTTTTATAAAATGGATGTTTATGATAATCGTCAACATAAATTTGAATGACTAGTTACAAACCACATTTTATTTAAGAAAATACTAACACGTACATACTTTGCTATATTGTATTCTCGAAGAATTTGTCAAAAAAAATTCATGTGTTTTCACAATATTCCCGACCCCAAAACCTACGTAGGCACTAAAAATAGACTAGCTCTACCGTTTTCCAAACTACTAAAAATTTACACTGGGCCTTTCGCAATTTATAATAAAATATTATACGAGTAGGTATATAATAAAATCTCCAACATACACGAAATGAAAGTAATATATATAAAAGTCATTCAAAATTGGTTAAAAACTATGATAATAAGTAAAATGTTTAGTTTTGTTTTTGTTTTTAAATAATATGTTTATAATTTTAATTTTTAATATATGAATAATTTGTTTTGAAAAATACAAGTAATATTACTAATATCTACAGATATTTTTTAACAATAATATATGCTTTGAACTCTACTTATATTTTTAGTATATCTTTTTTAATATTGAACTTTAAATTATTATCTATTCATTTTAATATTGAACTTTAAATTATTATCTATTCATGTTGTAGGTTTAGATTAATATGAAGACTCGTCTTACAATATGAGTGCAATAAAGTTTTGAAAAAGTTAAAGAATTTTGCAGAACGAATTATTTTGTTCACCGACGACCGCTTGGCCTAGTGGGTAGCGACTCTGCCTTCGAAGTTCGGGGTCCTAGGTTTGAATCCCAGGTCGGGTCAGTATTTATATGATGGATATTGATACTGGTACCGGGTCTTGGTTGTTATATCTTTGTGGTGTCTTCGCTTGGCACCCAAAACACAAGCTAATGCTTAGTTTGGGGCCTAGATGTTGTTGAGATGTGTTATATTATTATTCCAACTAAGTTTATTCTTTGAATAAAACGTTTCACAACAATGGATCTCTTATTATTTACATATTTCTATGCATATTTCTCTTATCATACGAAATACTTAACCACCTTACTATGGGGCGCGTAGGTTATTATTACATATGCCTTCAAATAAGCACCGACGCGAAAACACAGAGAGAAATCTTTTGTAGGGAAAAATACATGTTGTGTCATAAAAGAACGAAACAACAGCAAATAGTTTAATCGCGGTGTCTGCATTAAGTGTGAACTGTGAATCTGACGTGACACTCAAGTTTCGAGTGTGAATAGATGTGGTTGGACGAAATAATCGGACAGAAGTATATGTTAATTTTTTGATTTTTTGATTGAGCAGTCGCTACGATTTACTTATAAACAAACTCATACTATCTAAAGATTTAGTAAAAAAAAAACATGCCGTCTACCCCACGGGTGGCGACATCTGAAAGTTGGGCTCTCGTCATAAATCTTCGCGAAACTTGCGATGGATCACTTCACTTCCGGCACACCCTTCCGTGCCCATCAGTTACACTTTATTACTGTGGGCTACTAGCATGTAGTACATCTGCGAGTTTTGTAAATATAGTACCGTTTATTGTAAAAAGTCTGATATCGAGTAATTAGTAAGTTTGACGACCGCTTAGCCTAGTGGGTAGCGACCCTGCCTACGGGCCTAGAGGTCCCGGGTTCGAATCCCAGGTCGGGTCAGTATTAATATGATGAATATTGATACTGGTACCGGGTCTTGGTTGTTATATATATAAAAAAAAATATTTATATAAGTATATATTATGAAGAATATTTAAGTATGTATATCAGTTGTCTAGTATTCCATAACACAAGCATAATACTTGCTTACTTTGGGACTAGATGGCGTTGTGTGGGAAGTCCCATGTATTGTATTGTATTGTATTGTAGTTATTTTTAAAGTTACTTTAAAGTTGAATACGGTTAATTGTTCACCCGTATTCAAGGTATTCGTAAGTATATCTTCTACATTGTTGTAAATATTCTGATAACTGAAAAGTAAAGAAAAGGTGATTTACTTGATTTTTAATTTATTTATTATTAATTAATTATTATCATTTAATTAATTTACTTGACTCCATCGATACAGGGTAGGCCTATTGTACTTCAATAATGTACATAATATTTTTTGGTAAATAAACGTTATTATTATTATTATTATTATATTGTAAATATATTTTAATAAACAACGAAATCATATTTTATTATTAGTCGTATTGTAACCAAAAAAATTAATTAATTAATTAAACCCACTTAAAATTACGACAAACATAAAATTATTATGTAATAGGATAGGGTTTTAAGAATGAAACCTAATAAAACTGTCGTTCCAACTATGGTTGATTTAGAAATTTTTCAAATAAAATTCACTGTGTTTTGAATTCTAAATGAATAAAATTATTTCAAATGTCCATGGATTTCATAATAAGGTGCTGTTGAATTTGTCCGTCTTCGGTAAAATTAACATCATTCTAAACGCATGTATGTTCTCTTCACACATATTTTCCGATTCTAGTAAATTAAAAACTTGGGATTTTGATCCCGTAGTTTAAAAAATTGTGATCGGCACAATGTTAATACAAAAGATAAACTTGCTGACCATGTCAGCCGCCTCAATAAAATCACAAAATCTTTTAAAGTTCAATGCATACGCTTTTACAATAAGATCACATTCATTTTACAATAAGTTGACATTCAAGATCTACCTCTTAATAAGTTTAAAACTACAATAAAACGAAAGCTTTGTGCAAAAGCTTATTAGTATCGGACTACTCAGATGATAAAAAAAAATCCACGGGAGTACGCCGCTCCCTTATCAGTTTGTTTTACTGTTAATTCGGCTTCGCACGGGTAGCAGAGCATAATTATATGCCTACATTTTTTTTCTGTCGTAGTTTCGTATCAGTTTGTTTCGTCGAGCATGTGGATTAGATTTAAATGTAACCTATGTTCATCTTACTTGTTATCTAACATATATGTAACTTACATATTACCTTACATCTACTATATCAAAGGGATCAGGCAGCGTTTTCAATGAAAGCTCTCAGCCGCCTTGATTTTTTTCAACATCTTCAACAATCATCATCACATTTCAACTAATTTACATAAAACATTAATGAATTATACACATAAACCTTTCTTTTGAAACACTTCGTCTATAGGTTAAAACCGTATGAAAATATGAAATAATAAAAATGTTTTTAATTTTGCTAAAAAGAGCGACCCTCAGGTTCTTTCATATTCTTCTGAGAGGAACCAGCCCTTTTTGAATGCGCCTTTGTGGCGACGTTCTTCCACAAAGTAATAAATTCACTCTTACGACGAATTTTAAGATTATGTTACATAACTACAAAATATATTTGATTCATTGATTGATGGATGATCATTTAGATGTGCCTGTAAACTATGAATTAAATATTACCTATATTTTTGTTCCTCTGAACTATGACCAACGTATTTTTCACAAAATTTAAAATTTAGTAATCGCTGATAAGGTAAGGGGAATAAATACTTGATATTCGTAGACATATTTTATTTTAAAATCTTTTACACTGTGTATTTCAAAACTATAATAAAATATATAGTTGTATTTTGGAAAATCGCTATTTATTTAAATTGTGTTTTCGGAGTTAACTTTCTGTATGTACTATTATAATGTATTCCGTGCCTATAAGATTTTAAATGTTACTGATTTAAAATTTGACTATCATACGAAAAAAATAGGACCGAAGACGTTACGTATGTTAAAGTTACCTGTAATACGTATCAAAATATTTATAGGGCTAAAAAACACGAATTTACACAGAATTAAACAAATTAGCGCCATCTAGAATATTTACAACATACTTCAATGTTCGATCGACGGAGATCCTCACATAATGTAAAGAGAAAAACCAAGTAACTATTATAATACACGCCGATAGATGTCGCGAATAACGAAAAAAAATTGAATACGCTTTTTCAATGCATTAGCTAATAATACGGTCTTTATGACATCAAAACTTGTACCAATATGTTGTATTTTACAGTATTAGGCCTTTTTACTTCACACCAATCACAAACGAGCATTCTGTTTGAAAAGGGTGTGTAAACCGCGAAAAGCAACTCGCTGGCGCCCTTGAAAAACGTCGTATGATGCTCGTACTCAGTATAGTGGCTATTATAGTCATCGGTCATCATCGAGTCAAACACCTCGACTATAATATGCAGCTTACCGTACTTTGCATCTTAATGTACTATTATAATATTGTTAATTAATGAATACTTTTTCCAATTAATACTTTCCAATTAATCATTTTATAGGATTTCTCAGCCTCAAAAATAAAAAAACCGATCGCAAAGTCAAGCTTCAAGTCAATGTAATCAATAAATACGAGGTCACAAACAAAAATACTATATTTTTAACAAATCCCTCGAAAAAAAAAGTAAGTAAGATTACATCTTGGTGGCCGTTCAGTTTGACCTCGCCTTCCAATCCACATTTTTTGGAAAAAATTTACTATATTGACATACATTGAAAATAAACTTTATTTGACAAAACCTGATAGTATTGACTAACTTGAATAACGGAGGTAATAAGACTATTATTAGAAGAAATGTAATGTGTTGTTAGAGATGAATTTGGTCTTCGACTTGGATGTTGTCGGATGTACTTGTGGCCCACGTTGAACCTCTTTTGTATTAAAAATATTTTCATATAAAATTTTTACTACTTATAATTTTGACATTTACCACCTTTCAAAACTTCAGGTTAGTATGTCGAATTTGAAAAAAAGGTGCTAGATAGTTTCCTGCATCTCTGTCAAGAAAATGTTCCAACAACGTTTTTATAAATTAAATCCTAAGTGGCAAGTTTCGGTAGTTTGCTGACACTATATTGTTTAATTTTATACTGAATTTATATCAATTAAAATCAACATACTGGATAAATCTTCCTATTTATGAAAATTGTCTGTGGAAATAAAATTATTATAGTCTAAGGTCCAAATTAAAAACAACTTTTCCGTTAAGGTAGAGCAGCAACTCCAACCACAAGTTATTTATTTACTTATAAGGAGTTCCCTATAGTAAATTACAAATAGTTTAAATTTAAATCTGACGACCGCTTAGCCTAGTGGGTAGCGACCCTGCCTGCGACGCTGGAGGTCCCGGGTTCGAATCCCAGGTCGGGTCAGTATTTATATGATGAATATTAATACTGGCACCGGGTCTTGGTTGTTATATGTATGTGTTGTTTTCGCTTGGTACCCAAAATACAAGCTAATGCTTAGTTTGGGACCTAGACGTTGTTGTGATTGTGTGTGTTATTATTATTATTATTTAAGATCCAATGATTTTTTAATGTTTTTCTACTTAATCTCACAGAAAACTATAGGTGGCATAGAGAATAAAAAACTGAATTTTATCATTATTTTTCTAAGGATGGAAATCGACTATTTCCTATTTTTTTTTTAAGTTTTACAGGATGAGTAACGTATTTTCATAAAACAATTATGTATACATCTCTAAATTTTGGGATTTATTCAGTAGGTACCAACAATTACATAGTTTAATTACCTAATCTATAATCCTGAGGAGTTATTTCCTTGTACCAAGGAAGCTGATTCAGAGAAGTTACCGTAGATACGTAGATATAACTCTCGAGGAATGAAGACGAACGCCGCTTGTTATTAAAGCGTTTAACTCCATTATTTGGTGGCAACGCATCAAGATAAATGTGCCAAAAATTTCTCCCGCAACGGTTTCGTCGGGCCAAATTTCCCTCGAGAAAATTCCTAGATGTCAGTGTTTCCGGCGCACTACATATACATCTACGGAATTCGGGAAATCTCGTCGGAAATCTCTCGTTGCTCCGATCAGAGTGAAAATCGAGTTTCACGTGTATCTCCTCTGGCCGCATCTGGATACATAGCGAGCCAGAATTGTACGATTCCACGTGAAAATTTTTATTCGTGTTTTCCTGTATATGTTTATGTTTAAACTTTAACTATCTCTGTATAGTAAACTTGAATGACCAAAATCTAATTAGGAACATTAAAGGTTTTTTACTTATGAACTTTTTCCAAGTTCACGGATATTATATTTGTCTTTTTTTAATTACGAGGAAATCCCACACGGCGCCATCAAGTAAGCAAGTATTGTGCTTGTGTTATGGGTTACTAGACAATTGACATACATATTCAAATATTTTTTTAATAATAATAACAACACCCAGACTCGGAATGAAATAAACATGTTCATGAACGCAAACATTTGTACTGGGCGGGAATCGAACCCGCGACCCTTGGCTCCGCAGTTAGGGTCTCACTAATCACTCGATCTAAATAAGGTAGCTGATTCATTTTTTTATTGTTTTATATGAAAGAGTTTTCTAAATAACAGTGAAATAATTTAAAAAAAAAGTAAATAATAACAAAGTCATGAATGTTTAAAATGTCCCCACAATGTGACGTTAGGTCATTTAAAATATTGTTGCACTCATTTAACTTCTTTTATCAAGAAAGAGATTGAGATAGAGATAAATTTTTAACAGCTTATAAGTTCCATACTCTTCAACCGATTATAATTTTGTTTATAAATTTTGTTAATGTGTAAAGTCTATTTTTGTATTTTCTTAATGGACATAATATTTTTAGTATTAGTTAAATACCCCAAATATTTAACTAATACTAAGGTTTTAAGGTTTCTTCCTAGGTTACTATGGTTTCTTCCTAGGTTTCTTCCTAAGTTCCTTCCTAACTCTTCCAGGTTACTAAGGTTTCTTCCTAGAATAGATAGATATTCCGTTTCTTTTAATGTGTTTTTTATTCACGTCTGCATTACTATACTCCCTGTATTATGTACATAAAGTCGACATCAATGTAAACAGAACATAAACTGAAAAATGATAACATGACTGCAACAAATCCCTATATATTCATTGGTTTACGAATTATATAATGATGGAATATGTTCAATTTTCTCATTCCAAGTTTAAAAAAAAATCCTTTCCCGTATAGTAGATATGTCTAGTAGCAACTACGTAATATTTGACTATGTGTTTGTCAAAAATAATTTCTTCAATCAAAGGATTACAAATATTTGCTTCCGCATAGTAAAAAGCGTGAAGTTATGATCACGTGACATTGTTCGCATTGCAGATAAAAGCAACCTACCTGTGGCAAAACGTAAGCTATGAAAGGGAAAGCCGGTGGCGATAAATTAAGTGATAGACAGTCTGTCATCGATATTGAAATTGTCTAATATAATGTTTAAATACTAACCAACCCTATACACTCCAATATTTACGATCGCAATAGGTGTCAATATTATCGCGGCCGGCTATCTTTTTCATAGATTAGCCTTCGCCACTGTAAATTATATAAAGATTAATTACCCACGAATCAACACAAAAAACTTTGAACAGTTTAAGTTCTGTAATATAAAACAAATAGGTAAAACTCATTTAATGTTTCAGAGTGGAAGCGGAAGTGGAAGCTAAGGCAATATGATCGAAAATATCAGAAATATAGATAATATTTAGCTTCCTTCAAAAATAAATAGTATTGAGGATGCAGAACTATTACAGACTAGAAACAATAAACGAACTGTCGTCGGCAAATGTAAATAGATAAAATTCTATTCGTTCAGCGAGTATTTTATGAGACCGACAAATATATTTAACAAATATTTACCGCTCGATAAAATAAAACGAATTCAATTTTTATCACATTCCTTTAATCATTACTTGTTTTTCGGCCGTAGAGAGTCCGTCTCAAGTATCGAAAATGATAAGGTACCACTGAACCCTTGTAAAGTTTTAAAGGAACGCACTCTAAGCTACTGCGCCGTGGCCGACGGACGGGTGGCCGACACCATCCATCAGGCTTGCGGCCTATGACACGAACGACTACTGCCTTATGAATATTTATTACCTTGTTTACCCTCTGAAGTAAGTTCATGAAGAGAAAAATTACATTTCCACTCGGTTGCGGCCAGCCGTACCTGAAACGTTTAATTTCAAATTTTATATATTGAAAAAAAAAAAAACAGTTTGTGTATTTGTGCAGTATCACCTAAATATTTATTTACATGAATAATCTTTTTATAAATATTAGACAAAAAAAATATATTATAGACATAATGTGTATTGCAAAGGATTTAAGATGCTGTAAATAGACTGGGCTGGACAATGCTTTTGATATTTAGATGTGTTACTTATTTTCATTAATTACATTATTTGTTATTTCGAATTGACAAAGCCGTTTTTTCTTATTAACATTATCGCTTCGAACAATAAACTACGCACAACTCGTTCATTTGCCAATTCTAGAATTACTAACCGTTGACGAGTCAATTGGCTCGTATATTGTAGCACATTTTTTGGACTATATAGACTATAATAGTCCAAAAAATGTGCTACAATCACAGACAAGTCAACCTTATAGACCACGCTTTGACAGGGAGTAGCATTCGCCAAGGCTATGTAGTGACACTGCATAACTACGTCTCTTGTGAGCGGTCAGTTGGAAGCACGTCGGAAGCCATTAAATTGTCAATTTTGAACGAGCCAATGAAAACTAGCCGACCTCTCACCGCACCCCGCCACTTTTTGGCGATTTCGTTTTCGTACTGACGTTTATTAAAGCGTGGTCTATAGGTTGACTGGTCTGTGGCTACAATATACGAGCAATATACGCCTATATAGGCGTAACTACTTCTCTATAATATCATTGGAGCCATACCTAGTCTTAGGAAATTAATGTTTTTTTCCTGATATCTGGTTACACACTTTAAAATACTGAATAAAGTTGTTTACGTAATCGTTACCTCCACAAACGAATAAACGAAAGTCCATCGATCCGTTGTCTACAATTCAAAAACAAAAGAAGCATTTATAGAGTTAAAAACTTTTGAATAGATTACACAATCGTAGAGGGCAATAGTACTCGTGTCTACATTCAAATTTATTGTACAAGATACTATGCCAAATATACACTAAACTGCAATCATCATCATCATCAGCCCATTTTTTACCCCACTGCAGAGGCTTAGGCCTCCTCCGGGTGAAAAGAGGGTTTGGAGCTTAAATGCACCACGCTACTCCACTGCGGGTTGGGGATTGTAACGACCGCCATCTATTGACAGCGTCCGGGACCGACTGCTTAACGTGCTCTCCGAGGCACGGAGTCAGTGATAGTTAATGTACTTAAGTCAGAAAAACTCAATGGTACACGCCCGGATTCAAACCATGGCCCTATGGCCTTATAAATTAGAGACAGGTTCGTTGCGCTCTGGGCTATCACGACACTAAACTGCAATACTTAAAATATATACAAGAAAGCGTATATGTGTGTTTCTGTGAATTTGCTTTAAAGTGATTCGTAAAGTTACAAAGTATCATAAAATAAAACGATATTTTGATCTTTTTGTTACAATTATTTAATAAAAAAAATAGTCAATAGTTTGAAAGGATTCATTTAATTATACACAACAAAGTAGTATCCGCTTTAATTTAATTATTTGACAGGTTGTATTCAATGCACGAGACCATAAATTGATTTGATTAAATTTAATTAAAATATACTATTTTAATAATAGGTATATAGATAGATAATGGTCTTTATCTTTTTTTTTAAATTTTGGTATATAATAGGAAAACTGCATATGTTTATATTTCTTTTGTAATAATTATGTTACTTACTCTAAATAAAATTATATTAAGAAAAATAATATTAGAAAAGTTTTTGCTTCACAAACGTATTCTCTATGGTCACAAATCCTTTATGTCTTTATACGGAACCTAAAAAAAATTCTTTGTTAGAGAATACGTCACGTTTCCTAATAAACGAGAGTACATTAATCCATCGTCTGAAATTCAATTCACCTATGAGAAAATAACCTGTTTGATGTCAAAAGAACAAAACGACGTAAAGATACCTACATGCACGTCTACACATTAAAGGAATCGAATCGTATTACAGCGATATGAACGCGTGTTCCTGAAAGCTGTCAATTTTCAGAAAATTCCTTTACAAACGCCCTCTTTTGTTTCTCGCGTGCGCCACGGCCCGCCTTTGATCAATCATGACAAATTGTGCTTTCTTTAAGAGGTTGTTTGACAGTTGAAGCCTAGAAGTTTCCCTTTGCGAGAACAAACAAGTAAGTTTTGATTAGTTACACAAACAGGGTACGTTTCTAAGTTGTTATAAAGCTTGATAACAGAAAAACAGTGAATTGTGACAAGTAACATTGATTGTGTGTGTATTTAAAGCTGTAGATAAACAAAAACAAAGATTAAAATTAATTAATAGTTTAAAAAGCACTTAAAATATACGCTTTTATAAGTGCACGTATAAGCAAAAAATAAATTATAATCATTCAAATTATTTCTATCCCCGGGATGGAGTGTGGGCCATGTATTTAAATGTATAGGTATAAAATTTTGATTGGAAAAGCGTGGGGCGCTTTTTTCATGACATCTCAAAGAAATGCAGGGTATTAACAATCTTATTTTCCTTAAAATCTAATTATCATCTTCAAATTGTGTTCGGCTCCCATAGGACAAGGTACTCAGAGCTCAATTTATATGGCAAAGTTACAGAAACAAACAAAACATTACCGACCACTATACTATAAGAAACGACGGTAGTGACTTTTGTTAATTTCTTACAGTTTATCTAAATAAAAGCGCCCCACGCCACGCTTTTACAATCAAAATATTATACCTATACATTAAAATAAGCACATGGCTTACACTCCAAACCAGGGATAAGGATAACTTGAATGATTATAATTTATTTTTTGCTTTTACGTGCACTTATAAAAGCGTGTATTTTTTAGTGTTTTTTAAACTATTAATTTATTTTATGCTCATTAGGTATTAGTAAGTTTTTTTTTATGAAACGGAATAAATTTATATTTGTTTCAAGAAGGAGATGACCCCGCATTCTCTATATTTCCGCCAGTACATCTGTATTGCATGGTATTTTGTCTGTGAGCTTATAACAATCAAGTTCTTCAATCTAAAGACCACTAAGAGATTTTACTCTACTTAGAGCAACATATGCCTGTCCAGACGCAAAGGTACGGGACCCTAAATACACCACTGCTTGCATCTTGTGCACGGTAGATGCCCAAATTGAAACTGCTGGGAGCATGCGTCTTTCCACCGTACCGTAGCTGTACTTGGCCGGGAATTGAATGTTTATAGGTTTGACAAGGTGCTCACCATCGTTTTCAAAATTAACTTTGATGGACGGGATGTCGGTTTCATATATTTGGTCACGTCTATGATACGATGTGCCGTTACAGAGTTTCAGTTCCTACCTTCCGCCTCCATCATCAGACCTTGAAACTTAATCATGATCAAAGTTCACTGCAAGACCTTTCTAACAAGCCCAAACACGGCTCTGATACGATGTGCCGTAGCGAAGTTCCAGTTCTTACCTTCCGCCTCCATCATTAGACCTTGAAACTCAATCACAGTCAAAGTTCACTGCAAGACCTTTCTAACAAGCCCAAACACAGCTCTGATACGATGTGCCGTTGGAAAGTTCCAGTTCTTACCTTCCGCCTCCATCATCAGACCTTGAAACTTAATCATGATCGAAGTTCACTGCAAGACCTTTCTAACAAGCCCAAACACGGCTACGATACGATGTGCCTTTGCGAAGTTCCAGTTCCTACCTTCCGGCTCTATCATGAGTTCAGGTCGACAGTACCATACTATTGTATTGTCATCAGAATTACATACAACTACCAAATGTTATGACGATAAGATAATTGTAAGTGGGTTAAATTCGCTTCCTATAAGATTCCATTACATCCTACTTACATACAGGTTGAGCTAATAAAAGCGTGTTAACAATTGATATAAAGCGACTGGTAGGTTGATTGTCTGTTTGTCTATCTATAATTTTATTATAGACATCAGCATGAGCAGTGTATATAAAGTTTCGACGTAACATTACTACGTGTTTATTTATATCAATTATTTACGCAGAGGCTCTCACTGATGGTTTCCATGCCATCATGCGAAAGAAAGCGGCCTCTCTCCTGCAACATCTACAAAGTAGTAACAACAGCATCCAGAAGATGATCGCTGCCAGACTGATGAGAGATGCCGAGATTGATGAGATTTCGATCTAACCGCAGACGAATCTCAGTATACAGGAAAACTTTTCAAGTTTTTGATATATACTGTTAATGTAAAAATTGTTCAACTTTGTTTTTATCAAATAAATTAAAAAAAAAAACCAGGCTGTATCTTCAAAAAATACTGAGTGGGAACAGCTATTTGTCCCCTTCAATAATAATAAGCAATTTTGTTTAATTTTACATTATAATAATAAATTTTATTTGTTTAACTTTGTAATAACAGATAATTGTATTTAATTGGGTTTTTACATTAGCTTTAAGATTATTGTTAACAACGAATTATGGACCCTAGTCTGAAATAAATGTTTATTTATTTATTTATATTACAGATGTTTATGGGCCAAAGCCTTATAGTAAATACTTTATTAGACGTTTTGCATTCGTTTATCAAAAATATTCATTAACTAACTGCTAATCACGACTTCACTCTCGTAAACTGCATATACAAGATCTATTTACCTAGTTCGTTCCACTTATATCCTTATTCGACCCACCCTGTCCCTTTGGTTATATCCCTTAATACGATGACGTCGTTTATCGTGTTTCGAGTTACTTCTTTGCTAAATATCTTCAGAATCAGGTTAATACCTACTTTAACCACGTGAAAGTGACTGACGGGCGAACGGCCTTCGCGACATCACATACCGCATGTTTGTCTCCATGTGTAATGTCATGTCTGACTGAAATTGATTCAGTAGTTTAAGCTTGGTAAAGCATCAAACAAACCTGTTTTCGTATTTCAGTATATTTGAACCATAAATCGTATTGACGTATATTATTAATGACAATGAATGAAAACAGAGAAAAAAAAAACGTAAAGAGGTTATTTGATCACTAAACTAACTCTTCATATTTTTCTCATACCGGGCGCCTTATATGAAACTCGTTTCATAAAGAGTAAACTCCAAAAAATCATCCAAAGACTTATGTAGAACATTCTTAAAAACAAAGTCATGGACAAGAAAATTTTCAACACTCTTAAAACACAGTACAACATCATGAGTTACAATGCGTGCGTTATTTATGGCATTAAAAACTTTTAAAGAAGCTCGCAATCATCGCAAGCGCGTCAAGTCAGGCTAAATACAGCAGAAAGTCAAATGGATATATTTGTAGAAAATATTTATTTGTATACTATATTGTAAGGTCAGTGAGTGTAAAAGGTATTTGCAATTATTTGTTCACAGGTTACTGTTGCGTCACGCTCTATGTATACTTCGCAGTAGGTGGGGCGATGACTCGTCGCAAATAAATAACGCAAATTGTACGTACTATATAATGGTATCTATTTCTTAGCTTTGTGGTTTGAGATTAATACTAATACATATTGCCCGGTATTGCAGTGTAATATTGAATAATAATTTGATAATTTTTATAAAGAATAAATTTAAATACTAATAATATAATTATGTCGTGGTAGCCCAGAGCGCATCGAACCTGTCTTAAATTTATAAGGCCATAGGGCCATGGTTCGAATCCGGGCGTGTACCAATGAGTTTTTCTGACTTAAGTACATTAACTATAACTGACTCCGTGCCTCGGAGAGCACGTTAAGCAGTCGGTCCCGGACGCTGTCAATAGATGGCGGTCGTTACAATCCTCAACCCACAGTGGAGTAGCGTGGTGGATTTAAGCTCCGAAAAACCCCCTCCTCACCCTGGGGGAGGCCTAAGCCCCTGCAGTGGGGTAAAATGGGCTGATGATGATGAATATAATTATAAGTTCTATTGTGACACGTAAATTATGTATAATTTACGAATAAAATTAAAATTGATTAATGTTGTCATAAAGTTATATTTTTATAAAAGCCCATTAGCGTTAACGACATTAAATTTTTTTTATATTTCGTATCTAATCGTTTATATTCTATTGAAAAAAGCTCAACTGAACTCATTTATAAAAAGCTAAAGAATTTGTGTTAAACAAGATGTTTACTCCTTTAACGCGATTGAAACCGCGGGGCACAGGGTTTTTCTTAAGTTTTTACAAAGTCGTTATGTCTGTTCAACGATTTACCCACAAAAGTATCTTCAGGTTCAAATAACATACGCCACGAGGATGGAAAAAATAATTCACTAACCATACATTACCTCTACAGACATATAGTGTCATAATAAGTAATATAAGTCGCGAGTCGTCCCGCCAACTTTGACAATATTTTACGGCGCCTCCCTTGAAACGGCGAATGCCTTCGAGGCCCGGCGAAAATATATCGGGAGCAATAAAAATGTCAAGTCAGGTCATCAGAATGGGAGCCTTCGGCGTTTTGTCGCCAGATGTGCCGTTGAATCAATGAAAAACTGTTTCTTTGCGTGCTTTCATACGTTAAAGTACAACGGATTGATTGGCCCAATAAGTTGAAATTATTTTTAGCCTAATACTAGTCACCCGCCCCAGTTCTAATACTGTTGTTGCGCGTAATTAACAAATGTATGCTGTCTCATAAATAAACTCGTAAGCCGGAAGATAAGCAAACATCGTTCATTGCCCGTGGTCCACCCGCACAGTTCATCTGTATTAACTATGACAAATTATTTTTCCCGTAGTTGTCGTAGTTTAGTGGACTGTGAAATATGGTAAACATTTTTTTTTTATTTAAATCTCCATCCGGTTTTAGCTTTTTAAGAAGCCAATGGATAGCCAACGCTGGCCTGAAAATTCTTAGCGCCCTCGGTGAAAGACAGGACGAGACGAGGCGTCCTTTTATGGCAATTTATGACAAAATAAAACAATAATGTAAACAGATTAAGTGTTTAATTAAAAAAAAAATAACTACGGTAGGTACTAATTTATTAGACAAAGGATAGACCTTTTCGGTATATACTTTTTAAGTATATACCTTTTTGGTGTATGAAAGAGTAAATTTAAATAAAAACACTAAATAGGGCATAAAATTTGTAAGATTAATTTTTCTTGTCTTCTTTTCTTGCTTTTCTTGCTTTCGTGATTTCTCTTCATTCAAAATTGTCATAGATGAAATAGATAAAAAGTTCTTTGATGTGCTAAAGAAGCAGTGACTTCCTACGAATCAGCCTGTTCTGGCCTATTGGAGAAAGACAAGAATAAATGTTTTCATAGCTGTTTTAGGCTAAGAAAAATATGCGTATATAATAATGGAAAATACTAAACTTGTATGTACTTCTATTAACAGAAAATAATATAACATGAATTATAAAAATAATATTGTCTACTTTTGGCATGTCGATATATTTTTCTTTTTTTTTTGCTTTTTCTCAACATTTGTAAATTTTGCTTCGTATACAGCATAGATTTTTACCAACAAAACAGTTCAAACATTCCCGATATCGAATCCAAAACGAAGTTTACAATGCTATTCGAAAAAAAGGTTTTTAATGCAATAGCCACTGAACGTAGAAAGTTAATGCCGGAAGCGGCATTACACTGAACATTAGCCGACGCGATAAGCACAAATTGTACGAGGCACGCGACACTAAGAATTAAGTAACAAACACCTGTGCTGTGTCACTTTTCTGATAAGTTGTGCTTAGTTTTTTGTTTCGATTGCTTAAATCACTTCACCACATAAATTTAGATTTTTTTAAAGTTAATTACATTAAAAAAATTTTTAATTTTTTTATTGTACCTTAATTACAAATGCAAGTGTATGTTCTGTATGTCCAGATGTCCACGGATACACAAAAGAGAACAACAAAACAATAACAAAAGTACGCTACCTACTCAATGTTTTGCATGGTTTTGTTATACCATTGTGATGTCGAATTTGATCGTTTCGAAGTATAAGACGCGGTATCTTGAAAATGTGGTATTTCGTACTCATATAAGGGTATTTACCGCTTATACTAAAGTCCAAATCAGTGACCCCAATGCCGGAACATTTTCCAATCATTTTTCACCGTCATTTATTTTTATTGAAAAACAATATTTCTACTAGGTCAGTACACGTGACATCGTAAGGCCCAAATACTTTGGACTCTCGGATGACACCAAACGTTTTCTGATTGGCCAAATACAAAATACAAAACACATAAAATACCTAGCAACAATATGAATTGTTACCAGTAGCAACACCACCGCACTCTATAATATTGTATATAAGTTTTGTATAAAGTTTATTAAATTTATTTTATTAGTAATCTGGGGGCACGGCCGTGCCCCCACCAAGTCGAGCAAAAAAGCGTCACGGCCGTACCATCCTTTTCTCGAAGCAATTCAGACCATTTTCGACCCCCTGTAACTTCGTTGTGGATAAAACTAGAAGACTGAAATTTTCAGTAACCATGCAGGCATATTATATAAGCATATTACAAGTTTTAATTCAATTTGAACCAGTATTTTTAAGAAATTATAACGGGTCAAATTTCTTAATTTTGTCACTCACTGACTCACCGATCATCAAAATTCTAAGGCACTTCTAGCAGACCTAGAAGCTTCAAATTTGGAATATAAGTAGTGTTTGGTGTATGAATCAAGGAAAAACTAAAAAATCTAGAAAAGACCGCAAAAAAAAAAATTAAGCCCATACAGCCAAGTCTTCAGTTAAATTTTTCAATATTGGCTTTATTCGTAACGATGTTTTATTACGGCAGTTATTATTATATTAAACTGTAGCTGAAGCTCAAGAAGTAGTACCGGAAAAGAGAAAACGGAAGACTACCTACAAAAATAAGAAAAGTTCATAAGTCCGGGAGAGGGCTTTAAGAAAATTCGTTGCTGGTAGATATACATATATACAATAAGTAGAAGGTACCGAAAAGGAAAAAAGTAGAACTGTCTACAAAATACAAAAAGAAATGAGATCCCATCAAAAACAATACTTGTCAAAAAAACCAAGTCTCGCAACTCAGTTGTTCTGCGGTAAAAAGTTGTGAGATCCATGTAATACCAAGTCGGATATTAATTTATTCAGTCTCTACTTGTAAGTCTCTACTTGTAAGTATGTAATGTTTTATATAAATATATTGAGACTTGGCCATCGCCTGAAAACACGTGTAAATTCAACCGCCTGAAAACACATGTAAATTCAATTATTTAGTGCGATGGCCAAGTCTCAATATATTTATATAAAACATTACATACTTACAAGTAGAGACTTACAAGTAGAGACTGAATAAATTAATAACCGACTTGGTATTACATGGATCTCACAACTTTTTACCGCAGAACAACTGAGTTGCGAGACTTGGTTTTTTTGACAAGTATTGTTTTTGATGGGATTCCATTATTGTTTTACTGCAACATCTACTGGTCAACGAGGCGCGGCTGAGGACACGACAACCTTCCCTTCTTTCAGCAAGTATTAGAGTCAGACAGATGTCAAATTTCCTAGGAAGTCATCCCATTTCATTTTTACGCCTATACTCATAATACTTTTATGTCGGTAGAATCTATGCAATGCGAAAACCATCAATTAGATGTTTGACAGTCAATCACGCAGCAACGGAGCAACAGATGGACGTAGTTTTTTCCATAAACATAGTTTATGAGCTGGGAACCGACTTAGGCTATTTATTCGGTTACGGTTTCGGTGAAACAACTATTCCTCATGCTAAAACGGCTGAACGAATTTGGATTAAATTTAATACGAATGTGTCTAAGACTAAAAATAACATACAGGACAAATTTCTCGGAAAAGTACATAGTTCTTTTGGGATAGCTATTTTTGATTCTAAAATGGCTAAACCAATTTGGATGAATTTTGGTACGAAAATTTATTAGGCAGTTAATTTTCAGAATTTTTTGAAAAGTCTCATAAAGTCCTGGAACGTCACATCCTTTTATAGCCGACACCGGCGAAGTCACGGGCGGAAAGCTAGTAATAAAAAAAATTTTAGCATTATTTTCGTTAAGTGTACATTACGACTATTTAATTAATACTGATTGCTGGCTGATAATACATGATACGATAATTTTCAAATTAGAATTTTTTTTCTATTTAAAGAATTGGTCTCTGAAAACATGATCGTTGCCGCTACTTTTTTTTACAGTAACTGTATACATCTGTTTGTACAAAATTATAGACTGGGATTAGGTATAATCCTACCTCCCCGTGCTGCATACCTTTCTCGCAGTCTGATTTAGCTTGTTAAAATTATTTTTCTATTCCTCCCGATGAATACGAACACGTACGTTTTCCGTTTAGGGAAAGAAAATTTCTATAGCAACACCTAGCGGTAGACGGCACGTTAGCAAGGCCTTTCCCTTCCCTCGGGAAATACTGAGATCGCCGTCGGCGAATTTCTCTCGTGCGTTTATCACGACGCAATCAAACAAACGCCAGAATAATAACATTACAAGTTACGTTGGCCAACATCTGTTATCGCTCTGTGTAATATCAATCTTATGTTTTTGTGCTGTATATGAACAATTTAGATAATTAATGGAATTGGGGAAAAATTGTTTTTACGAACAGTCTATTTAGTTTAAACTTGTGTTGAGGTGTCGCTAAAAATATTAAAAATAAAATATATGCGTTTGTAATTTTTTTCATTTTCACATTTATACAAAGTGAAATTTTAATAACCATCCAAATTTTAATATATTGATCTTTGGTAAAAAACTTCACCATTACGTTCACTGCTGTCAATTTTGTTACTCTGTTTTTGAGGACAAGATTTTTATTTATTTCAAATCACATTCGTTTCTCGTCATTTTTCTCATAAAAATCTGTTTGTTCGGTTTTTAGATAAACTCAAAAACATGTTATTTATTATATTTATATACATATATTTTGCGGTCTCGAAGTTTAATATTAATCAAATAAATTCAACGGAGCATACGAGAGCACCCAACTTCGCAGAGCTATTGTGTGGTTTAATTAAATTATATTATTTATATGCTATATAATAACGTCATGTTTTAAATATTTTCATATTGAAATTTAAGTAAATTATTAAACACTGTAGCGAAAATTTTAGTTTTTCATGTTTAATACAATTATTAAAAATTTATTTTTAAAATATGTATATATATTTTGTATCACTAATTATCATTATTGTTTTGCATTTGTTATTTAGCATAACTGTTAGAGTTATATTTTTAAGTGTAATTTTTTAAATAGTAAAAACATGTTAACATGTCCATAATACAAAAATAAATGCTTACGAAAATATAAAATTTATTCTTTGTCTTTGAACGTACTTTAAAATCTAAAATACAGTTCGTTTCGTGTAAATCCGTCGAATAGTTTCGACACTAGCTCACTTCAAAGTGAGCGATGCGCCTGCGACACTTCATTTTCAGCATTCATTTGCGGACCCTATGAAGTCATTGGCGGAGGATGGGGCGTGTATAAAAAACCATTTTTGTTCAGACATCAGATGGATTTTTACGAAGATAATAATACTCGTGATACTTGGGACTTCATACACAAAACCATCATCTATAGTCCCATAGTAGGCAGGTCTTGTGTTATGTGTACTGGAGACATTTTATACATACTCAAATATTTTTTTTATTATACAAACGTATAGATATTTTACACCCAGACATGGAAAAATAGACATGTTATCAGTACGTCAGTATGACGTAACTATTACTTTTCTAACTTATACGTTTTAGTTAGACAAAGCCTTTGAGTTCCATTATTTCACATGATTTTCAGAGAAACGTGAGACGTTTATCGAATTCATGTCAAAATGTAATTACTACAGTAATTAAATGTAGAGTGAGTTCTATATACCTCTTAGTAAATTATCGCACACGTTTTAATACCGCAGCGTCCGGCAACGTGATCTGACGCCCAAGATCAATGAGGAAATATCTTTCGCAGCCTCCGCGTTAATGCGTGCAGGAATTTTCGAACGCAATCTTATGCGTTATTTTTTCTAAGGCATATCTCCGCTTATGACGTCATTCGTTCGTGACGCCATCCGAATCTCGCTGAGGTATTTACCGCAGATATACGTGGAACAGCGAGTAAATAATAATTTATTTGATTAAATATTATTTTTATATTTTTTGTCGGTTCAAAGAGATAGTCATTTGTAGTTGGAAAAATGCGATTCAACGTAGGAGCGTCGCAACGTTTTGTACAATTAATTAGCGAAATACTGGCTAGTCGAACATATCAATAAAAGTTTTGTCATTTTTTGACGATCATTATAATTGTTAAATATACTGGCATAGACTGGCAAGACTTACTACTATACAAAAACTTTATACAAAAATTTTATAAATGAATCGGATCCAGGCATGTTTCACGACACAGAGTAAATTAATTTGACAGCAGCGTTTGGTTCAAATGGTTTTAATAGTGTCATAAATGTCAGTTCACAGTATAGAAGTGACATTACGCCAATTTTAGGGGGTTGAAACCGGGGCGCGGGGATTTCTCGGGAGTGAACAGCGGCTGAAGAACGGCGGGGAGGCCTCGCGCACTAAAACTCGGACTAAAACTCCCCACTCGGGAGTGAACAGCGGCTGAAGAACGGCGGGGAGGCCTCGCGCACTAAAACTCGGACTAAAACTCGTTTACTATTAACTATGTAGTTTGCGTTTTTTATAATTTGTATGGAATCTCGTACAGCACATCTAGCGGTCGTTTTAGGTAACTACGAGTTTCCATACAAATTACGGAAAACGCAAACTACACAGTTAATAGTAAAAGAACTCGCACTTGGCCCTCAGCTAGCTAAAGTACGAGTGGTTAGACGGTAAACGCAGAAGAGGGCTTCTCGTACTTTTCAGTCATGTCGATTCGTAAATTTATGCCAATACAAGACGCTGCTGAACAATAAGATGATTTTAACACCTAAGTTCTATGCTTTAGTGTTCAGAAAATTCGATACGATGCTTGAATATTGATACAGTCTTTTTCTAATTTTTGATATGGAATATCTAATGGCGTGTTTGTGGCGGGAGTAAAAACATTCGATGACACTTCACGGCGGCACATGGCCAGCTTTGCGCGTTGCCGGTTCTTTCCGACTTCTATCTGATACTCATTGCATATTTATCACCTATTCTTACTTATGATTTTCACTCATGCATGTTTTCTCTTTTTTTTTGCAATACTTAAGATAATTAAGCCATAGACAAACCAATGCGACGAGTGACCCTAACAGCAGACCAAAGGCCGTGGGGTCGATCGCGGACAAAAATTTGTGTGCATGAACATGTCTGTCTGGCTATAAAATATTTGTTTATATGTTATTTATTATAAAAAAAATATTATATATATATACAGAAATTACATTATATATGCAGAATTACATTTGATAATAATTAATTATTAATTATACAATTTATTATAGATTTAAAATAAATTAAAATAAAGTATAAAAATATATATATATATAATTAATAATTAATTAATAATTATAAAATTTGTTATAGATTTAAAATAAATTAAAATAAATTAATTTATTTTAAACCTACAATAAATTATATAATTATTAATTAATTAGTATCAAATGTAATTCTGCAACCGTCAGATGATAAAATAATATTTAATTATTTTTATTTAAAAATCTATTTATGTGAAAGGGTTACAAATAAGTAATAATATAATAAATAAGTAATAAGTAATGCACTTAAAAATTAAATTAAAAATAAACCAATAGAAAAATAAATAAATTTAGGTGTTTCTCCTCTGCTAGGCTTCTCGTCAGGACGTCTCAAACTTTGTTTTTTTTTTTTAATCCTTATACAGTGATCCAGAACAAGTGTATCTAAATATTACAAAAAAAAAACGCCCACAATCTGTGCCAGGTAGAACGAAAAAGATTATAAATATCGCGCATCTGGGAGTAAAATTACTCTTGAATATTTAAAACGGGACGTGTAAGAAAGAGAAGTAAACTTTCGGGGCATTCTAACCGACCTCCTTTTTCTAACCTTATGAATATATTATTCGCAATCGTTTATTAATATGATTTACAGGCGGCTTTTAAAAAAATAGTTATGGGAAAGATAGCCGTGATTTATTTGTTTCGACCAAACCATTATTTCCGCTATACAAAACACCGTATTCATTCTTTTTTAGGGTTCCCAACCTCAAAAGGAAGAAATCGGCCAAGTGCGAATCGAACTAGCTCACGAAGGGTTTCGTACCACCATACAATGTGAAAAACGAGCGCAACGTTAATCGAACTTAACCATTAATCGTTATTATAATGTAATTTAAGAATTATTGTATAAATATATTTCATTTTTATTTCGTTAGTTATTTAGAAGGCGCTCGATCCTCTCTGGCTAATCCGAAAAGCAATAACATGAGTGCACTGATAGCTAGAGACAATTTTTTTTACTTACTTTATTACAGTGAAACTTTGACTTTTAGTATCAATTGTGAAGAGAATAAGCTCTGCAAAGACAAGCGTAAATTTATAGTATCTAGTAATACAATGTAGTTTTCATCATAAAATGTTTCTTTTTTTAAATTATCTTTTACAATAACATCACAAAGATCAAATGCATCTAGTTTTCGCTTATTGACTAAACGCTATCTTACATTTTCTATGTAATTTTTACAAAATGTTTACTTATACATTTTACATTTTATAAGTTCATCTATTACTCGTTAAATAATACAGTCTAGTTAACTGTGATAGTTTTTCATTTAATTACGTTATATATACTCCTGCCATAAATTTTTTCCACGTATCCAAAAACAACGGTTTAGCTGGTAGAGGTGGAAGGGGATACATGACTCTAACAAAAATTAGGACTTTAGGAGTGCATATCTCAACAACTGTTGACTTAAATAAAAAAAAATGTTTGAAACTTTGATATCATTTTTAAGACCTATCGTGTAGTGCCTCTCGCGTTAATATACGATGAAATATTTTTTTCGTACTTCAGTAAAAGGTATGGGGACCTATACCAAAAAAAATATTTTCTTAATTTCACTATGTCATTGTGTAGCGGTTCACAGATTACATCTACCTTCCAAATTTCATCTATACATTGCTAATAGTTTCAGAGAAAAACCACAGACAGACAGACAGACAGATAGACGGAGGGACGGACATGGCGAAACTATGAGGGTTGCTTTTTTGCCATTTGGTTACGAAACCCTAAAAACGGAACCCTTGTAGGATCACATTGTTGTCCGTCTGTCTGTCTGTCAAGACCCTTTTTCTCAAGAACGGGTTAAGGTGTCAAGCTGTAATTCATATCAAATACTCAAGTCTACTGTCTCTTAAAGTTGTGAAAAAATCAAACTTCTAAGCCAACGCAATCAAAGGATACTGCCGTTTATGCTGCAAATTTTCTATACTCGCAAGGGAATCAAAACCTACAGGGTACTTGCTGTAAACTCAGAATCTGGAAATTTGGTACGAAGCAACGTCTTATAGCACAGATAACGAAAAAATTGCAAAAAACATACATTTTTAGTTACATCATATATTAAAAATATTTTTAATAATTTTAAACATACTACCCCTTTCCTCATGAACGCATAGAGGTATTAAATTGAAATTCATATCAAATACTCAGGCTTATAATACTTTTAAGCTGTAACAAAATCAAACTTACTTTTACTTATATACCTACAGGTTTGTACGAAACCCTCGGTGCGCGAGTCCGACTCGCACTTGGCTGATTTTTTTACTTCGATGTCTATAATAATACGTTAGTAATAAGTAAAATAATGTAATCCCTGGAAAAGAGGTTTAAAAGTTACGGATCATAATAATCAAGCCAAATGAATATTTACTTATTGACTTTCCATTACATTCATTACCAATTACACGCGACCTAACTAACTTATAACATAATATATTCACAATCGTGTCCCAAAAACTTCCCGAATATCACCGACACCACGAGAACAAAGCCGCGGTTGGAAGTTAGCAATAAATAAGCAAAATAAAGTGTAGGTGCCACATTATTTACCAACCTCGGCATTCAAACAGGGTGCAATTGTGCGAGTTCTTTCAACCGTGCTCACGATAAAACCGTCTAAAGACGAACACCGGACAGTCCATTCATGTATACCATTGAGAGAGCGGCCCGTCCGAGCGGAAAAGCGAGGGGGATGCATTATCTAGCTTTTTAACGCAGTCGAGTGAGACGGAATGAGAGGTCTGTGCATAAATTAGCCTTGCGTTTAGACTTAGGTCCATACACATTATCACTTCAGATAGAATTGATGATAGAGAACGTGAATAAATATTCTTGTACTTAAAAACTCTTGTACCAGAGATAATTATACTGTCTCATATACATATCTGATCTGCACTTTTCCCTATTACTGGTTTAGTGCCAGAAAGTGGAGTGAAAAACAGGCAGCAACTAATTAATGTTGATGGGAGTTTTCTGGAAGGTGATGGAACCTTACGCTCTTTGAATGTACACATCATCATCATCAGCCCATGTCTCTCCTCTGCAGGGTATAGGCCTCTCCCAAGACTCGCCACCACACACGGTCCTCCGCCTTTCGCATCCAACTACCCTCGGTATGGTGCTTCAAGTCATCTGTCCACCTGGCCGGGGGCGTCCAACGCTTCGCTTTCCGGTACGTGGCCTCCATTCGAGAACTGTCTACCCCATCGGTTATCAGTTCTACGGCAAATGTGACCGGCCCATTGCCACTTCAGCTTGCTGATCGCTTCGGCTATGTCGACAACTTTAGTTCTTTGACGGATTTGACGGATTGAATATACACGATATACTAGAACTGTGAAGTCAAGTTGATTGAGGTCGACGACCACTTTGCCCTATATTATACTGTTAGTTACCGCAGCGCCAGCGCCCATCTACCATATAGAGACAATATTGTCTGTAACTAGACGTCATTCTAAAAAAAATCTAATGCATATTTAGATTTTTTTCATTATTTTCAATACACAACTTTTTTGTGAAGCTATAAAGTAGGTATTTAATCATATCATACTTTTATAAAAGTATATAAGATGAGCTTTACAATCGAAGTGTCACATAAGATTTAAGAGATAAATAGATCTTATTTTAATGTAAATTTTTATTCTTTATAGGATGTATGCATGAAAAGTATTTTGTTTTGATATTAAAAAAGTGAAAATATATTTTTTGCAGATTTAAAGAAAGACATTTATTCAATCTTTTTTTATTTTCGAAATTCCATAACTGCTATATTTTGAGAATTATATAACTACATAGCTGCATTTCATTTTCTGTAATCTAAATGCATCTTTTTGTAATATAACATTTTTCAAATCTTTAACTTTAAACTTTATTCCAAAAAGTTTTTGCAAATATAAAGGAAACATTAACAGCTGTTAATATAACACAAAATTAAAAACAAACTGAAAAGAAAACTCGGAAACTTTCTAGAAAATATGTTCGGAATACGAATATTTATCGTCTGGAACATTGTAGAATAAGATCTCTCGATACATGGTTATTATGCGGCATGTATAAACTACCTGCCAAGTGGCTGAGTTAAACGAGGGACTATATATAATTACTAGCGACCGATCCCGGCTTCGCACGGACAGCAGAGCATATAAGCCGTAGTGTTTTTTTCTGTCGTAATGTTGTACCTGCTTTGGTGCGTCGAACATCTAGATTAGATTTAATTAGATTTACTTGGAGTACTTGGTGACCTACTTGGAGTATTTTTCATGTATTTCGTTTCTAATTCTGTAAATATTTGAAAAAGCATAGAGTATATACATATAAACAGACTAAAATATTCCTTTATATACAACATGGTAGCTTCTGCCTAACTAAGTCGAGTTAGTATCATTCCGATTGCCGATATGGGGCCGCTCGCGCCATGCCCCGCGCTGCCCGGCGCGGCGGCCGCGGCGAGGCGCTTGTCGTGCGATAGTTTTTATTTTGTCATATCTCCTAAGATATTAATTTAAATTTTATGGTGTAAAGGGCAATCATAATCTGCATGAAATTTTGAAGGTAAATAACGTATTTAATTTGATAGGGATTAATACTGTATCCGTATAAATTGCTTACCAATTACCTCATCATATGACACCATTTCTTTAAACATAAAAATAGGTATAGTAAGCTATCCATAAAAGATAGACATATGCCATCAAAGACTTTTCTTTAGTCCTATAAAAGAGACACAATCCCTCCATACATTATTTTATTATATCTCAAAAGGATTAGACAGCGTATTCGATGAAAGCTCCCAGCCGACTTGATTTTTTTCTGACTTCTTCAACAATAATCGTCATATTTCAACAAATTGCCACAAAACAATAAATTATACACCTAAACCTTTCTCTTCAATCACTCCGTTCATTGGCGTCAATAATATGCCATTCCGTTTGGTAGTTTTTGAGTTTTTCGCGTACAGACAAACAGACAGACACACAGGAAGACGCGGCGAAGGACTTTACTTTATAATATGTAGTGATAGTCATATAAGATCGAACGAAGTTAACTAAAAGTGTCCCAGAAATTAAAGGAGTAATTTAAATATACTCGTGTTTTCGTTCTTTGAAATGTTACATGCAAAATCCAAAGATGAAGTGTCCAATATATGGAACTGTGACCAGCAATTAAATGAAGGAAGCCAGAATGTGAATGGAACTTAATTCACCACGCTGCTCCAGTGCGGGTTCGTAGATTTTAACGCCTGCTATCTGGTGACGTCAATCGAGACCGACGGCTTAATGTGCTCCTTGAGGCACGGAGTTAGTTATATATAGTTAGGTAGGAATAGCACGAACTATTAAATTAATTATCAAGTGATAATTATGTACGTACATTATTATCACTGACTCCATGCCGTGACACAACTCAGAAAAAACTCATTGCTCGTACATACCATTTCTGGGATTAGAATCACGAACTTCTAAAGAAGATGCGGGCTCACCATCACTTGGCTATCACGCCTATATATTACAAATTACAAAAATAACAAGGATTCACATACTGTTCGTAAGAAATGAGGCAAATACAAGAAAAATCTTTTTCACACATGTTCATAATATCTTAGAAGGAAATTCCGAGTTATATGGTCCAGAAATAAAAAGACGACCCACATCTTCGCCGCGGTCTCCGGACCAACCGGGGAGCAGTAAATCATTTTAATAATTGATCTCGTCTGAAATATTCATGAACTCTGTTGAAGGGATTGCAAAATAAAACGTAAGAAAAATAAGTTAACCCGCGAGACCGAAGGAGTGCAAATATTATCGGACATATTGCTACTGTATTTTTGGCTTGTTCGCATCATATGCCTGCTAATATTATAGTGATGTAATTATGTATGTTTGTTTTTTGTCCGTCCACACTTCAGGGACCGGACGGATACAGGTACATTATGATGCAAGTACGGTAAGCTGCATATTATAATCGAAGTGTTTATAGGCACGAGACGAAGCCTAGTGCTTATAATAAACCGATGACTGTAATAGCCAGCTTATTAAGTACGAGCATCATGCGACGTTTTTCAATACATTTGCGATTAAAATTAAGAAGATACTTCAAATGTGATAATGGTGGGAGCTAAGGGCAGGAGCGGGCTGCTTTTCGCGGTTAACGCATGCGTTACAAGTAGAATGCTCGTTTGTGATTAGTGTAAAGTAAAAAGGCTTAGTACGGTAAAATACGACATTACGGTACCAGTTTCGATGTCATAAAGACTGTATTAATAGCAGATATATTGAAAAGGTTATTATAGGGGATTCTTTGAAATTCTAAGTATCATAATTGTGTGTAATATTATAAAATTGTATCAGAGATCCACGTGAACATGGAAGATATCTTTGGGGAAATTGTAAATACTTAATAATAATAATAATAATAATAATAATAATAATAATAATAATAATAATAATAATAATAATAATAATAATAATAATAATAATAATAATAATAATAATAATAATAATAATAATAATAATAATAATAATAATATTTGGGACATCCCACACAGCGCCATCTAGTCCCAAAGTAAGCAAGTACTATGCTTGTGTTATGGGTTACGAGACAACTGATATACATACATAAATACTTTTTTTTTTAATAATATATATATAGATAAATATTATACACCCAGACCCGGAACGAAATAAACATACACACAAATATTTGTCCCGGGCGGGAATCGAACCCGCGACCCTTGGCTCCGCAGTTAGGGTGTCTAACCACTCGGCCAATCGTCGTGAATGGCTGCCTTTTCACCCGTCATACCTGAATGCAAGGTATATATTTCAAATTATTTGTCGTTTGAATGTTTATAAAATACCGCATTGTTACGACAAAAATGGGAGCAAAAAAAACACTGAGTAAAAATAGGTATATTTACTCGTTTTAGACGTTTTGAAATATTCGCCTTGCAGTAAAATTTTGTGTGACCTACAAGTAAAGACTGTCCTGAAAAAGAAAATAAAGATTCTGAAATTACATTTCACGTGTTTCAATTAACAAAATGTTTGTTTAAAACATTGATAATGACGCAATGTTCGTCTAATCAATGAGTAATTTTGCTCACGTTTTCGATTGTTTCGACGTATGAGACATTCTATTTTTATTATTAAGCTATCTGAGCTCTGACTATATTTTTGACAGATATCACCATAACTTAACATTTGGGATAGATACATCAATGTACCTATATGTATCACCACACTGCTATTTTTGAGAACAGAATTTGAACAAAAGTTGAGTAACACTAATGGTGAAAACCATGCGTTTAAAGGCTGTAGGCTATTAAAATTGCGAAGTTATAGTAATTTTTCTTTATTTAAAATAGCAAATGTAAATTCAATACCAATTCGGTATAACAACTTTTTTTAACATACCATTTTTATAGTTTTCATCGAAAATTTGATTAAAAATAAAAAAGCTAATTTCGTTATTTCAATTGAAGAAAAAAAATCGTAAAGTTTTTTATTTATCAATTTTTCAAAACGATGATTGACAAGAGCGGATATAACTAAATATACATAATTTCATAGAGAATGAAGAGTAGAAAGGATTCCGTGAGACGCAAGCAAAATCTAACTTAACCGATTAAATTGCAGTTAGTGTCCGTTCACAATCTCATATGACATAATGTAAGTGAAGTAAGATTAGGCACTACGAGCACGTTAAGAACGGGCTGTACGCATGGACGTCCCTACAAACGCTCTTAAATGATTATGACGTTAATACGAATTTTAATTTTGGTTTGTTTTGAATCATAATCTCATTTGAGTTAAAACTAGGTTTGTATAGAGCTAAAAAATTCGTGATGTGATAGTCCAGAGCACAACGAACCTGTCTTAAATTTATAAGACCCCACAGGGCCATGGTTCGAATCCGGGCGTGTACCAATGAGTTTTTCTGACTTAAGTACACAAGATCACTGACACCGTGCTTCGGAGGGCACGTTAAGCAGTCGGTCCCGGACGTTGTCAATAGATGGCGGTCGTTACAGTTCCCAACCCGCAGTGGAGCAGCGTGGTGGACTTAAGCTCCAAGCTCCCTCCTCACCCTGGGGGAGGCCTAGGCCCCTGCAGTGGGGTGGGAATGGGCTGATGATGATGATGATGAAAAACTTCGAAATTTGATGTGATGATACCATGAAATTTCTAAAAACATCTTAGTTACAGAGATTTTGTTTTTATTTATATTATTTTATTATTATATAATTTCTTTTTTTTCCTAATAGTAATTACGAAGTTTTGACTCTATATAAACCTAGTTCTAATTCAAATGAGACTATAATTCAAAATACACCAAAGTTAAAATGCGTATTACAGTCGAAATCATTTAAGAGCGTTCGTACGGACATTTACGCGTACAGCCTTTTCTTGACACAGTAAACGGTGCGGGTACGCCAAAAAATTGTAAAAAGTTGAATTGTAAAGCTGTATGTGATTTGCGTGCCATAATTTAATGGTTTATAGTTACCCCAGTATTATAGTCAAAATCAAAAATATAAAAACTTACCCCGCCCATGAGCGGAACTAAATATTTGACATTTCTGACCGCACCCTAGCTTTCCTGGCGGTCAAATAAAATGCGGCTAGCTCTAAATGGCGCGGCGCGGCGCGGCGCCGCTCCATTGCACCGCTCTACCCGTGATTGCGCACATAGACGTACAAGCCGACCGCACCGAGCCAATATCGTTCCGTGAATGTGAGAATCGTACTTAATATTTGACACTTGGAACAAATTTGGCGTAGCGCCGCCGCGTCGTTTGGCTCGTTGGCGCACTCGTGAATGCCTAGCTTGAAGATGTTACCGATGCGACTTACTCGTAAGCAGTTGGCAATCTTGCATCATAATTGATCACGAAAAAGTTAACCATCGAAACGGAGTAGCTCCATTTGGAACGGCGACATTCGATGCGTTTGTAAGTGCCCAACTTAACCCAAAAGAAAGCTAACCAAAATTAGCAGGAGTAATAGAAGTGAATGTCCGTACGGGTGCCGTTGTGAGAGTGAGAAAATGGTAGGTAACATTAAAGAAAGTACGTTAACGGCTACATGTACGCGACAAATTCCATTTGGGCGGGGCTGCGGATAAAAGATAGTTTATTGCTATGAAATGAAAATTACTTCCTGTTCTTTACACCGGATCCTGTGTGAAGCTCAGTATAATTCAGGAAGTTATTTTTTCGTCTATTTCATCGTCCAATGCGCATGGTTCCCAAAACACAAGGTCTGTGTCATAGACACATTAAGGTACCCCGACGTGACTACAAAAATGTAACGAAAAAAGTACGCCTATAACCAAAAATACTGGAACGCCTCTTAATATTTTTACACAACATTTTAGAAGTCGAATTTAGTATGCTATAGATGCAAAGATCGTACTGCAAAAACAAATAAAGATTCTGGAATCACATTTCGTATGTAATTAAACAAAATGTAAGAAAAAGTATTATAATAACGTATGGTTTGTTTAGTCTACGAGTCTTTCATTTAGCTCGAGTTTTCCATCGTTTCCATGTAACAGACATAAAATCTTCATACTTATGGTATCTAAAATCTATGATAAAAACATGTGGTGATTATCGTAATTTAATTCTTTGTTAACTTCAATTAAAAGTGATAAATAACTGAAAAATATTATCTTAACCAAAATCTTAAATAACTAAGAAATATGAACAACATTACCTTATCGTTTCGTACTTTGAAGTTTGAAGCTAAAACTTATCGAGTTACAAATCGCCTACACGAGAAAACTTATAATAATTTTTTGTAACAAGAAGTTCGCGTGGGCATGTCCTTATTATTCTAACAAGGTTTCCCATTTCAAACTATTTAAGCTCTTATTTGTAGGTGCCCCGAAAAACGCCTTAATGGGCCTTTGAAAATAAACGTAGAATCAAAAGTTTGAGCCTTATGGGTATACATATTTTTATATGAGGTTCATGAAAAAGGTATCCGCCAGTGATGGAACTAACACAATTTGCAGAGTTCTGACTCTAAGTGAAGCTGGTGAAAAAAAAAACACATAATCGTCACGAGATGCCTGGCAATACGGCAATCAAATGTAGGCCATACAGAGGGGATGTGCCAACAGCAGATTGGTGTAGATAAAAAGCAAAAGACTCAATCTACAAAAATAACAACGCAACGTAAAAATATTTTACCCGATGGCATGACTACTAAGTACCCACTGCTGTTTTGTCCTTCGGTTTCAATGTACCTTAATTTGTACAAAAAAATGCCGTCGCTATAAAGCAACTTTGATGCTTTATGCGTCGGTCTAAGTAGGACAGCAGCCGTTGTGTTGCAAGTTTTTTACTAAAATTTAAAAAAGTGCTAATTCCAGATTGTAGCTCTCGACCTGACAATTCAAAAGGGCCACAAACGAAACAACAACAAACAATTAGTTCATTTTATTCAATGAAACTTGTGTAATCAAAGAGGGAGTGAAATAAAAATGTCAGAGATAAAAATATCGTTACTTCTTAATTTCATAATGGTTTCATATTAATGTTGTCGTTGGGTTTTGCCGGGGTGAAATTCAGGTTTCATTCGTTGCACCAGTGCCTTCGACTCGAGCGATGCTTGCTCATCTTGAACATATATCGGCTGTTGAGATCTATTAAACATTATCTCACGCAGCCGTTCTAAAAACAGTGCAAAACGTACGGTAACAAACGGTCGATGCGAATCGTGTTCTCATCCTATAAATCAACCCAAAAAAGGCGGGTGCACATAAAGTTTTATCAGCTCAAGACATTAGTGATATGAGAAATTACACCCTGTGCATCCAGAAAAGATATCGCCAAACGAATCCACCTGGGACCAACTCAACGGATCACGGCCTGCGTGCAACGTGCAGCTGCGGCCATTACCACCACTCAATTCATGGAGTAATTAGAATTGAGCCAACTTTCTTTGCGTTATTTTTTCCAGCCCTGTTTTCCCAACTAATTTGCAGCTCCCGTCGTAGATATGAACCTAGAAAGCTAGCAAAAACGATCAAGAATTATTTATTTCATAATACATCAAAAATATCTGTATATTTCTTTTTGATTTCTGCATGTAACACAATCTTAAAATCAGCAGCATATAGGGTCACCGCTCTTGCAAAATAACGTGGAAAGCAAGTCGCAGAACATCATAAATAGACCGTAACATTAAACAGGGTAAAGTCTATCCATTATATTAGACCTCGGTACACTGAAAGGCAAAGCTGGAACGAAGTGGACAAATTAAAATATATATATTCAGAGGAAACAAAAACTTGCCATATTTGCTACACACGAAACAAAAACTTATGAAATTCTTCAACACCCGAAGTGCCCTTCGAATCACCTCCTGTGTTTATAGTAAAACATTCTATTTTGACTTTTACTTACTCCATGAAGCGTTGATATAAACTGATAAATTTTCGCTGAAACTGTACGCCGCACGCAAAAGCTGTCGTTTTCTTTGTTACAGCCGGTACGTGCGGCGGTTTTCTTTGTGAATTTTTTGTCTGAGTACTTTGGCGGCGTCTCAAAGGGTGTGAGTTCAAATAAAGAATATACTTTACTATTTTTGTAAAACGCCATGGTCAAATTATGTTAACACTGATCATAAATCTATTTGGAAAGCATCGCAAAAAACGCAATATAACATCAAAAAGGATAAGAATACAAAATGTGATAAATATAATACGAGATACAAAGTTCAACTATTTTAGGGTTTATATTTTTTTTTTTCAAAACAAAAAAGGAATCAAAAGGTTATTAAAAAACAATTTTAGAATAATTTTAAACCTTAAACTAATGCAAAAAAAACGGACGTAACATGGATAGGCAAGACTTAATGAGCTTTTTAAATGAACGTGTCTATTGAGACGTTAAAAAGTAAACAATCGAATTCTTGGAAGCTACTTACAGGAAAAACAGGTATCCCAGAGACATTTCTAGTAACATTAAACTCAAAGAAGCTTGAAATATATTACAGTCGTAACATTTTGAGTTATAGCCATCACATATTTCGATTTTGACAAATTCAATAGGAAGAACTTAATGTCGTATTTTATTCAATTTATAAGCTAGAAAGTTCTAACAACGGAATGCCTCAATGCTATGACAATCAATCACAGTAAAGTATTTGTGTCATATTGACCATAATGGCTATGGTTTATTTGATTTTAACCAATTTCGAATATTACACTACTTTGTTTCAATAAGAAACAGTACTTGTCATTATAGTTGACGGAGTTGTGTACTTAAAGAGCACTTGAGTGGAATTGGTAATATGGCGTCAAGTCGTTTGTCATGCGTTGCCCTAATTCTTAATGGTTGTCTCTTCTCGCCTTGGCCTATATACATTTTTATCGTGAAACCCGAAAAAATAAACGAAATAAAATTACGAAGTATACGTGCCTCGGTCTCAGGATGAGCAATTGATATTAAATTTTTGACTGAGTTTTTTCGCCGTTTCGTGACAGATTTTGTGGACAGATAAACTCAGATCGTGTATGCACTGCATACACAACGATCGAACAAAAAGTTGTGAAGAAAAATCGTGTACACTTTGTTTTGATTCAGTAGGTACTTACGATAACATCCACTTACTAAAATTATGCATTCAATAACTTATATGAAAATTATTAAATAATATCAAAAGCAAATCAGATTCATTCATATATTCAATATTTTTTTTATAAATCTTTCTTTTTATAAATTCAGGATCTGGAAATTTTTATAAAATTTATTAAGGCCTACTACGAAATACTTCAAAACATTAGCTATATAACAGACCCGCTTGTCCATTATGAATAATGCTTGAGTTGTTGAGTTGAGTTGAATAATGCTTTGTAATTACATGTTTTTGGAAATACGTAAATAGCTCCGATTTTGTTATTTTAATAAATCTAGCCAAAAACTCAAAATATTTACTATATAAATACACTTTGTAATTTATTAATAAATAATTGTTTGAGTAAGATAAGAATTCAGTAATGATATTTTATTATTAATATTGTAATTTCTCATTACAAAATATTTGTTCCTACGCCTATAATAGCCGGTTTGCCGAAATATATCTATAAGCAATTAAACACGGCAGCTATCCCGAAGAACTGTTTGTACAGCTAATGGCGTTATCAGGAAGTTAAAAGGAAACAACCTTGCAATACGCCTTGAAACAACTTGGTGCGTCATATGTGAAATTCACCTTTGGTAAATCTTTATGGGTAAATCTAATACAGCCTGACACGGTGACCTATTTACGAAGCTAATCGGAAATAAAACATTGTATCGAGGCCGTATACATTAAATCGTTTATGAAGCTCGTTTTAAATTGACGGGAAATTAATTCATTTATAATGCCAAGGAAACCGACATACCTATATTTGAATCCTCTTTCTGTAATGGAACATTATTGCACGTGATATTTTTCTGAAAGTGAGGAATTAATTTGAGAGTGTATTTTCTAAACACCACTCGGATACGACAACGAAGACGAAGGAGCCGTATTCTTCATTGCGGTGACGAGGTTGGCTACCTGTCGCTAATCCCACGCAGCGATGGAGCGAAACGTGGACTTGACATATTCGTTTGGCACTAAGTGGAGATCTATAGGCTCTGCCCACCCCTTGTGGAACGTGAAACAGGCGTGAGTTTGTTTACGTACACACATCATGCATCACGTAACATTTCATGCGCATGGATTCGTCGTGTGCTAATGTAGCCGAAGATTAATAATATTGCTGTATTTGTAATTTTAATTTGTCAACACGTGGCATTCCTTGTTTTTGTTTCATTCATTCTTTTCAGTCTTTAATCCTATATTCTTTTGATGTCAATTCGATCAGCAAATATGATATTCTATAAATTTTTTTGTGTTCAAGTTTCCGCTTCCCTTCTTATTACGCCAGTAAACAATCACCTATGGCAACACAGAACGAAAAAAACGATCTTACATGACATTCATTCAAATAAAACGCATCGAGAACAACAGTATGTAAAATACATATATAACTGTATATCTTTTAATTGCATATTATATTTCAATCAGTTTGAATATTCAATAATTTATTTGTTTTTTATCTATACGCATTTACGTTCGTATATTGTCTATACAGAATAAGTATCCCATCGAATTCGGTTGCATAAACGTATGCAGTCAAAATTAACCAAGTTACCTTTGGAAGCTGAACAAATGAAACAGGATGTTCTGAGGAGGCACCTTCAAAGGGTAGTTCATTTGTTTACTAATTTTCGCTTTCATCTTTGAAAATATGGTCCTCTGTGCTGAGTAGATTTTAGTTCATTACAGTTAAACAGCAAATCCATCTGACTACATTATTAAAAGGTTTATGTCTCCTAAAACCTTCGAAAAAGCAATTATCGAAGGGGATGCCGAGACGATGTGTAGAAGAGATGAATCAAAGAAACGTACATATTGTGCCAACCTCAAATGATTGTGGGCTGGGTAGGCTAATGTTGAAGATTATCAGGTACACATTGGATACGTAAAATATAAACTATAGAGCTAGTCGAATTCAAAGCACATTTCTGAATAAAAAGCAATTCTTTGAATTCAAATTTTCAAAAATTCAAAAGTGACAACAGATTATATGGAAATGACATGAGGTAATAACGCTGGATAGGTGTTATATACGGATAACCACTATCTTTAATTTACACGGACGCAACCACTTCGTAACTGTGCTGCATTAATTAAAAAGTAAAATCATTTAGAACTGTTATTATTATCCAATTTGAACCTCTTGTTCTTTGTGGATGGACAACAAAAACAGTATGCAATTTGTTGAAAAGCATTTTAGAATAGGGAAAGTAACTCTGCTATCCATGGTTGTAGCGCATCAAGCATCTTGATTATACAAATGTTAAATGCGGTCAATTTTGACTTATTAGTCAAACAATTATATTAGTTTGTGATAAAGTTAAAATTCGAAATAACTACATCAAAAACTCAGATCAAAAATATTTAAGTAAATGCCATATGACACGGCATAAAAAGTATTAGCGCCTAGGGCCTGTACCCAAAGTAGGTTAAGTTTCTATAAGTAGAACATCTTCACGATAAAAAGGCGACACAAGTGGGATGAAGTGGTGTGGTGGGGCAGACAACGTTTGCCGTCGATCTCTATAGTGAGGGCCGCCGGAGCAGACAGAGTTAGCACTATGGTTAGCACCTCATGCGGCTCGCGCGCTCCCGCAGTAGAGATATATTGTTCGTAGCTATGCGATGTCGAAATCCCTAAAGTAAATCCATCATTTTAACCCACATCATTTGAGACGCCGCCAAAGCACTCAGACAAAAAATTCACAAAGAAAACCGCCGCACGTGCCAGCCGTAACAAAGAAACCGACGGTTTGCGCGTGTGGCGTACAGTTTCAGCGAAAATTTATCAGTTTATATCGACTCTTCACGGAGTAAGTAAATGACAAAATAGAATGTTTCATTATAAACCACTTGGTGATTCGAAGGATACGAGTGATGAAGAATGTCATAAGTTTTTGTTTCGTGTGCAGCTAATGCGTTAAGTTTTTGTTTCTTCCAAATAAATATACTTTAATTTGTCTATTCCGTTCCTGCTTTGTCTCTCGGTGTACCGAAGTCTAATATAACGGATAGACTATACACGCGTCTCGCTAAATTTTAGTGAAACGGCGCTAGTAGGGAACTAGTCTTACTTACTCGGAGCCGCGCGCTCCAAGTACTTTGCCTGTACTATAAAATGCCCCGCGATAAAACGCTTTTGTATCACTAACTTTCATGGTTGGCTATTACTTCTTAAAGAAAATGAGTCATAGCTATCAAAAAAGAGTGAAAAAACATATTGGAGTATCGGTAGGTCAATGAGCTTTTGTACTACGTTCCTTGGCTTTCACCGCATATTATATTGTCCTTTTCTGAGGAAACCTTGACTTTTTACTCCGGCTATTGTTATTATAAGTTATGGATATTGTTTTCATGTTAAAATACATTTATTTCCTTAATAAGTTGTAAACATTTTTTTTAAATAACGCAATATCTACTTCAGTTGGTTTACGAGGTATTTAGATCAGTATGTATCGGTATATATGTATGTACAATTAAGGGCAGATGTCACGGTCGACTAGATATATTTGCGCAACTAAAAGCCTCGTCTTGTCATACGGAAATGGGGTCCCAAATAAGACGCTACAGTATAACATACCTATATTTACACCTCAATATAGCTTTCATATATATTAGAAACAGACTCACTAAATCGTGTTTTTATTTAGGTGATCTATCTAAATTTAATTAAATCTGTATCTCAATACACTAGTGAAATTTCGTGTCTTATACCTATTACTTTATAATCAATATTCGCGCTTCCTTTCGCTTTATACGACGAAATTTGAAGTTTGACAGACCGATTGGTCGAGTGAGTAGAGACCCTGATTGCAGACCCATAGGCGGCTATAAGTAGGTCCCATTGGAAACCAATGGGGGAGGTCTATATATACAAATATTTGTGTGCATGAACATGTGTATTTGTTCGGTTCCTAGGTGTAAAATATCTACATAAATATATATATTATTGAAAAAAAAATTATTTATATGTATATTATATGTATATCAGTTGTCTGGTACCTACCCAAAATATTATACAAGCTTTGCTTAGTTTGGGGCTATATGGCGCTGTGTGGCATGTCCCAGGTATTATTATGTATCCAGCAGTGGACTTCCTATGGCTGAGATGATGATGATGAAGTCGCGAGTTCGATGCCCGCCTGGGGCAAATGTTTGTGTACATGAACATGACTACTTCCTGTCTCGATGTAAAATATATATAGGTAAATGTATATATTATAAGAATATTTAATTATGTATATAACTTCTCCAGTAACCATAAAACAAACATAACAATTGTTTACTTTGGGACTAGATGACTTTGTGTGGAATTTCCCAGGTATTATTATTATTAATTAAATCATTTCGTACACTCACATTGCTGTTCGGGATTTTATCGTTTTTATTTCTGATGATAATAAATGAGTTTTGTTTGACGAATATATGTCACAAAGAGATAGGCTGAAGTGATTCCACACATGTTTCGTTTGAAATTTTTTTTATAGATTGCCACCACTACAACGAAGGTACTAAATGAAATAAGAACTGGTGACTATTAATGACGCAAAGAATTTGTTGCCACAGCTTTATTTAGAAGTGTACATAAGGGAAACCAGTCACAACAATCTACGTAATAGACACCCTGTCATTAATATTGCGATGGTGTATTCTAATGTTTATGTACTAACGAACCTTAAACGTTAGGATAGACCATCGCAATAGATATATATCTCGTTTACTACTGGTATATAACCTTTTTAGTGCGTCATCACAAGATAGTAAAAGAGTAAAAAATTGCACCAAGAAAAAAAAGTATCAGTATTATTTATAACACGAAGTTCACAGATTTTTTTGTGCAATATCAATCTGTAGATCCTATAAAGAATACTAACCACAAAATGCATTTCGATGATATTGAATAATAATAATTTTTAATATGCTTATTTTTTGTATTTTATTCTCATGTGTACTAAAATTTAAATAATTCTTATAACATATAAATAATTCTTCTACATATTAAAAATTTATTAATGATAAGCGCAAAGTGCCAAGAATGGTTACGCTGATCCTCTGAACAAAATATTATTTGTTCAGAGGGTCACCCGACATCAATTGGAGCCTTGCGCCAATTTCACATGAGAACGGAACAGCATCCTAGGACCATGGACCCATCGTCTCCACTGCGAACACCAAAAATTCATATTTGTTTATTATGCCCTTATATTTAGAGCGTTTCATACGCACGCTGTCTCATTCTCATTTTATTCATTTTTCGTAGTTTATTTTTGAAGGCGACATAATTTCGAATATTAAATTCACGAATTGACTTTACACAGATATAAACTTTAAGAGAATAAAACATGTGCTGCGGGAATCAAAATTTTAGTATACCTATTTCATTGTAAACTTAAAGGAGAACAATATATTGAGACAATTAATTTGTTGCCACAGTTAGCGTTCGTAGAATTTCCACATGCGAATGTTCTATAAAAGTTGGTACGTAACTGTGAATTTGTTACCTTATAATTCGGTCTACGCAGTACATTATTGTGAATTTCAATCACAGGTTGTTCAGAAAGATTTATCTATTAGAACAAATTGCAGGAACTGTACATTATTAAACTCCCCAAAAGCATGCAGTATATATTATTTTTTGATATTTATATATAAAAAGAAAGTTATTAGTGTTATTCCGCCAGGGAGTGTATCCAACGTAAACACATATCCTTAATAGAACGAGTGGTCGGCGCCCGTCCTATCTAGTATTGACCCATTTCCTTCTTGCGAGGGTGTATTACTTGAATCATTTGTTTGTCGGTTTAAGGGACACCCTGATTTTATCTAAACAGAATAAGCCTTTTAAGCCCCTTGATACGTAAAATACTTTGTAACCGTACCATATAAAAAATATGTGCCTACGTACTACTATAGATAATAATAATAATAACGTCTTCATCACAACAACGTCTTGGCCCCAAACTAAGCATTAGCTTGTGTTTTGGGTACGAAGCGAAGACACCACATACATGTAACAACCAAGACTCGGTACCAATATCAATATTCATCATATAAATACTGACCCGACCTGGGATTCGAACCCGGGACCTCCAGCTTCGTAGGCAGGGTCGCTCCCCACTAGGCTAAGCGGTCGTCGTCGTCATCATCATAGATGACGTCATCTATTTTATTTTACTCTAGTTTTCTGTTTTGAGCTCGCTAATAGAGTTAATTCATGTTTGGTATGGTGTGGTAATGTGGTGTGTCGTGATAGCCCAAAGCGAAACGAACCTGTCTCAAATTTATAAGGCCATAGGGCCATGGTTCAAATCCGGGCGTGTACCGATGAGTATTTTTTAACTAAGGTACATTAACTATCACTGACTCCGTGCCTCGGAGAGCACGTTAAGCAGTCGGTCCCGGGCGCTGTCAATTGATGGCGGTCTTTACAATCCCCAATCCGCAGTGTAGCAGCATAATGGATTTAAACTACAAGCCCCCTCACCCAGGGGGAGGCCTAAGCCCCTGCAGTGAAGTGAAAATGGGCTGATGAAGTGAAGAAGTGAAGTGAAGTGGTAATTATTATATGTATGTCTTATATTGGATTTTAAGACTTTTTTGAGTTTTTTCGGGGAACTTAGTTAGGTCTTAATTAACCTAATCATGTTACAATGTATGTTATTTATAACTTAATTACGTTAGACAGCTCTGTTACATTATTTTTCTTCTCTCTATTCTTCTCCATACAATATCTCCATACTATGAAGGATGATCATTCACTATTTTATTGACGCAAGTCCAAAACCAAGCTTTTTATCGATTTTTTTTTATATCTTTAGCTATGTTTGTAATTAAACAAAACAGAAAGTTCATAATATTTTGAAAATTGTTCAGCCTTTCAATATCTGATTTATACAAAGTGAAGCATAATTTTGGATGTAAATATATTGTGTAAGTTATATAGAAACTGCAAGGTTATTTTATTACAGACACAGTACAGTTAATAATACTCGCAAACTTTTCAATCTGTTCAAATACATTCATTAGTTTCTTCATGATAGTACGTACTAAAGCCAAAAGTCGATTCATAACTTTTTTCATTACTCGTTTTAGCTACAATAGTGTGCGTCTCTCAGAATTATTATTTTTAACCATATTTTATGGTGTAGTAAGAATAAATGAATTTTTTTTTTGAACAAAACGCGCATTCCTTTCGCTCGAACTTAATTATTAATTACTTTTATTGGCCTTAATTGTTTAGTTGTTTTAAATTTAAAATTACCTATTATAACTTTACTTGGTATAACCATTAAATTTATGCGGGTTAACATACCAGTTAGATTGTTTTTATTCCATTCATATTCAGTATAAAATTCATCACAATATAAAAAAGAGTAATATGTCAACAAGTATCATTAAGTACTAATATTGAGTACTTATATCATACAGAATCAATATACAATAATAATACTGAGATATGGCGCCACACAGTTAAAGTAATGCCGTGGGGATAAGCGGGCGACTGACAAATACGTTAGTCAGCGGCCGCCAGCGGGATACACCTTTACGCTATTTTTTTTTATTTTACCTACCTTTTTTCTATAATCGGGTCTTTTATATGATACTTACTTAATATTTAAAAAAAAAATATAAAGCTATTATAATCTTCGGTTATATTCGCCTGATAACGTTTACTCTGCATGTGACGCGCGTCCCTGTTCTATGTATGTGATAATAAAAGAAAAACCGTATTCTACATTAGATGCCAAAAAAAACCAAATTCAATTTACAGCCTTTATATACTGCACATATCTGTGTAATATTACAATTTAATTACACATCTATATGATAATAATAATAACGTTTACATCACAACAACGTCTAGGCCCCAAACTAAGCATTAGCTTGTGTTTTGCGTACCAAGCAAAGATACCACATACATATTGTATGTGGTGTCTTCGCCGGAACTTCTTCTTCTAAGCCTGACCGGTTAGCCGAGTGGTTAGAGAGCCTAACTGCGGAGCAGAGGGTCGCGGGTTCGATTCCCGCCTGGGACAAATATTTGTGTGCATGAACATGTCTATTTGTTCCGTGTCTGGGTGTAAAAGTATGTATATAATATGTATATATTATAAAAAACAATATTTAAGTATGTATATCAGTTGTCTGGTACCCCATAATACAAACATAATACTTGCTTACTTTGTGACTAGATGGCGTTGTGTGGGATGTCCCAGATATTATTATATAACAACCAAGACCCGGTACCAGTATCAATATTCATCATAAAAAACCCAGACCCGACCTGGGATGCGAACCCGACACCTTCAGTTTCGTAGGCAGGGTCGCTACCCACTAGGCTAAGCGGTCGTCATATTAAGATTCACGTTATAATTATTTCGCTGTAAATAACTGAGCCTCTATATTAGCAAAGTTCTTAAACAGGTGTCGCCACCAGGCGAAGAAACAAATTAAGAAGTTTGCTTAGAATCCTGCCACTCCTATATATAAAGGGGATCGATTTCTATACCCCGACCCAGATAAATAAAATAGATAAGTCCCGGACGTTATAATTAATTATGTAGAAATAATTAATGTAATGTAATGAATACACTATTTCGGTTTAATCTATACCTAAAGAGGGCTTAGAAAAGTTTCGATAAATACCTGAAAGTTGGTATCTATATATTATAAATATACACTATCATAAAACTGTAGTGGAGCGATGTTGGACATGGAATATTTTGGAAACTTTATTTCTACTAATTCAAATTCTTGAACCCAAAATGCATATTTACAAATTTTCTCTTTGTTTTTTATGTCTGTACCTTTATAACCCAAGGAGCACCAAACGGATTTTGATGAAACTCTGACATTCAAATAGACAAAATCAGAATTTCACATATTACAGGGTTTATGGCAGCATACTTTTATTTGTACATAAACTAAATAACAGTTAAAAGAAAAATAATCAGTTCGGAATTTTCCAAAACAGATTGCAGAAAAATTATTTAACTTAGGCGAAATCTTGCGTACGAAATGCAGTTAAATGATAGGTATAAATAAATTCATAACCGTACCCATGTATAAAAAAATTGTTTTATTAATTCGTTGTTTGGGTCTACAACTAAAATAACTGTTCAAACCTTGTCTACGTTATTAAAAAATTACATTTCTGGAACAGGATTTATTCAGCTGAAGATTTATGTTCAAAAGATTGACTCCACTCGCCTGGATATTTCTCAGTAAATGCCTCTATTAAAGAGGCGGCGGTCTTCAAGCACAAACGGCGTTATCAAACCAGAACGCTGGTCGGAGATAAAGCGTAATGAGGAAAAAGGACCGAAAGCTCCCTACCTCTCTTTTCATCTCGAACGTCTTTACACAAGAGCAGTAAATAGGAAAATTGCTTGTTATTTTCACTGTATTACACTTGAAAATAAATTAACTTCGCTTACGTCGGTTACTTTATAAAATTCTTAAATATTAACGGAGAATGTGCTGAGCTCTTTGTGTACAATGTTATTTTTTAATCACATCAAATTTATGTATATTCTATGAATAATGTTGTACTTCATGTTGGAAATTGTGTTCTAATACCGCGAATTGCGGATAAGGTCCCATTTTGAAATGCATTATTATTTTAATTATTTTGCATGTTTCAGCCAGACATAGACCTCCTCCATAGATCTTCACGACACACAGTCTTGGGCATTTCAACCAGGTCGCAGTTTACACAGTGGGGAACTCTATCACACTAAGATATCGCGATCACTAATCTTGGACATTTTTTACCCAGCTACGAGTATAGATGTATTCAGCAAACAATGTGGCCTACCTATTGCCACTTCGAATTGCTAAATGACAATGAAGATTGCGCTACATGCTATTTGCCCCTAATTGAAGCATATGTACCTAATGGAAAAGTTCGTCTTTTTTGAAAATAGATAACATAATATGGTATTTTGAAAAATACGACGTTTTTGAGAGGTATATTAAAATTTTTAGTTTGTGGTTCAATTGTTTTATTTTCAAGCCATACGCATTTTTGCTAAATAATACATGTTACGCGTTTAAAGCTTATAATTCTTGTAAAAATTGAATAATTAATGTTTATTCAAAACAGCTCTAATGATAGCGCTATTTGTTGTGAAGGGTAATAACTAGTTACATAGCGCCATCTATGATGAAGTTTATCATCATAGATATGGCGCTATGTAATGTATCAGAGTTTATCAAACTTTGCTGAAAAAGAATCTTCCAGTCCGCCAGCCCATTATGTCCCACTGTAGGGGTTTAGGCTTTCCCCCAGGATGAAGGAGGTTGGAGCTTAATCCACCACGCTGTTCCAGTACATGTTTGTGGATTCAAAAAAGTCACAAAAACGAAATACAGGTATTATCATGTAACTTTATTTCGGTATGTATTAATTTTCTTAAGGAGGCAATATTTTTATTTTTAAACAAATAATCAATGGTGTCGGTTAATACTGAAACTTGTTTATTGTGAGATATGTCGGTCACGCTAGTTCTTGTGCGAATTTCTCCTCTATCACGAAAAATTCAAGGCAAGCTTTTTTCTTTAAAACATTGAGTCTATCTAAGACTGACAACACCTAATATTCAAACACTTATTGCTTTTTAAGCACATATTTAACTTAAAGACGCTGCGTATAGCCATACATTATGAGTTTAGAAATATAACTGTGCCTTACAAATGATCGAACAACACTGTTTGTTGAGCGCCACGACGCACGTAAATTATAAATTTCACAGGAACAGTAAACGTTCGAAACAATCTTCATAAGTTACGAAAATTTCATTGAAACAAATTCAATACTTCGTTATTATGTATAACAGCTTTGTTCCAAATAACAAATTATAAACACGTGTATATAATAAACATTGAACCTCCAAATTTCAATGATCACGCGTGTATCAATAATTAAGCAAAAAATTATTTTAAAAAAGTGTCATGTTTAGTAGTATTTTTTTTTTAATGAAACAAAAAAGAGAACTTGTCTACTATGTACTAAAAATGGCTGTATCGTAGAGACCGCAGGACATTTAACTGTTTAGTTAAATGTTCTAGAAATGTCAAAATGTGTTACTTATTTTATTAATCATGAATTGTTATAACCTCAATATAAGTTTATATTTGACTTTATAATGTAAAGTTCAAGTTTTCTCACGTCTTCAGCTATGATTCGTTAAGCTATTTTAAATATATATGTTATTTCTAACATAAAACTAATAGGTAATGGGAAACATCGATAATATATGCCGAGGACAGCCATGTATATAATAATAATACAACGTTTACCCAAAAGACAGATTAGCTTGTGTTCTGGGTACCAAGTGAAGACACCACATACATATAAGAACCAAGACCCGGTCCCAGTATCAATATTCACCATATAAACACTGACCCGACTTGGGATTCGAACGCGAGACCCCCAGCTTCGTAGGCAGAGTCGCTACCCACTAAGCCAAGCGATCGTCGTATAACCATACCATTGCGTGAAACTTATCGATTTTCTACCTAAATCATTTTGCTATTTGATTTTTTTCCCTCATTACTCAATAACCACTAAACCGACTTTTAATATATAATATCTGATTGGACACTTGCAATACAATGCTGACAAAAATTACCAACTTTTGTATGCATTTGTGTGTGATCTACGTTTTTTTGACGCGAACTTGAATAAAATTATTTTATTTAAATGCATTTCTTCAAATGAGAAAATTTTATCAAAATCGGTAGTACAACACATAGTGTATGACAGATGTCACTGACATATATTATTACAGTGCGGCTAATAACCGAACAAACTAGAACAAAATGTTTGATGTAAGGAGCGAGATTTCACAAAATATTTCAGATGTACCAAACATGGTTTATTTTGAGTTGTGAGAAATATCCTAATAATTAAGTAGATTAAAAATGAAACAAATCTAATTGGGAAAACCATGCAGGCAAATTCTAAAGCGAAAATTATTTGTATGAACAAACAAGATGTTAAAATTACTTATCAAAGTATTAAGTGCCCATAAATGCATCCTGCATATTGTCTTGGATCAAAAGTGTCGGTTTAAATAAAGTTTACCCTGAACATTTTCAGTAACCATACATTATTATAAAACATTACGTCTTTCTGTTTGGCCGTTGCTTGAGAACCACTGTTCCGATTTACACAAATCAAATTTTCCGTATGAAAATACGGTCTCTGGCCAGGTTGTAAATATACGTTTGGTAACAATTTTGGTACAACATGCGAGACGCGGTGCAGGCGCGCTACACAAATAGCATCCGGCGTGCCAGCCGGGTTAAGTGGAAGTGTAACGGAGTAACTACTGCCTGGCGCAGCGGCATTTAGTCTAGTGAAAACATAATATACGAATCCATCACGATTTAATACAAATGTGCAGTTTATGCAGGTGAAGACGTGCGTGAAAAACTAGTTATAAAATTATTTACAATAAAACCAAGAACGAGACAACCTCTGATACTTGTTCAAATGAATACCAGTTCAATAAAATTATATGGGTTCGAAACGTATATACATATAAGGTTTTCGTGTAGTATATTATGATATAAGATTATCACGGGTGAAAAATTTATAATACTCCTGAGGACGCATAGCCGAAGCGAAGTCGTTTTCTCTCTATAGTATAGTTCGCCTCAAACTTTATGGGGGATCAGAATACAACGCTTTAAACGTTCTTGCGCAGGTACAGTCATATATCCCTCGCTCCACTGCGTCCCACTACACCTAAGACTGGTTACTGCGACGAAATTTTAAGAAATTCTCAAACTATCCCCGTAGTAGGTATTTGAAAATGTTAAGTATTTTCCCAAGTGTTCGAATGCGGCGTACTCGTAAGACATTAATAAAAAAAATCTAGCAAAGAAGAAAATTGTGTAATAGTAAAGAATGTTCATATATATCACTAAAACTAAAACTAATCTAATCTAAGCGGATCTTGTAATGCGTGTATGTCATTTACAGCATAGTAACCGGTGTTTCTTATCCGTCTACTGAACAACTTCTTGATAAATGTGGATATGTTGTTTTTTTTTTGTTTGTTGTCTTTTACCTTCATTAACTGTTGTAAACATACGACGACATCATGCACAGTTATTTTTGAATCACTAAAATCGTCGGCGTCACTACCCTTTCTCTGGACCAGGGTCAACTAATACAGTACACAGTACAATCACATCTTGCTTAGAGCTTTCACGGTTTGACTATTTTGTATAACCATTTTCGTTCGTTAACAGGCATATAGAGAATTATCGGGGCAGTTTCTACACGCGTACACCTGCAAAGCGGGACAAAAGCCAATTACGGCGACGGAACTGTCATCACGCGCTTCATGAGGCAAGGTAGAGATTCGCGAGCTTGCGCGGAGCGGCCGGGCGCGCGGCGGCTTGGGCGCGACTGGGTTTGGGCGGGGGCGAGTACTAGGCACCCCTTCTTGCCCCTCTGACCCCTTCAGGCCCCTTTTCGCCCTCCGCAAACCCCCGATACAACATTAATACTTGTTTTGCTAAAAGCGATTTCGATTTGTCCGCCCCACAATTGAGAAAGTTAGCGACGCCCAATCTCGTTACCGACAAAGGGTTCCGCTAATGAAGCCTCCGCTCGTTATGTAATTCACCGGTCTCGGCTTATCAGCGCGTTTCCTGTTTACCGTGTTATCGGGTGCCTCTCGAGAGGTGAAACGCGGGCCCAAGAGAAAATTGGGGCCTTCACATGTATTCGCAACGTAATAGGGATCCCGAGGCGACTAAGATAAATATTGTCGCAAAAACCCCGTTAGACACAAACTTTAGAAGCCATCGAGCGAGTAGCGCAAACAACGTAGAGGGACAGAGCGGCTTAGCTAGCTCGTAGCCGTACCTCGGGCTCGCTTAGCTCTTCGAAGAATACCACCATACATTTGTCCAAACTGAATTATGTATGTTTAACAAAAAAAAATGCGATACAATGTATTCTCGACTTAACATTTGGGTGTACTTAATAGATAACTCATAAATACTCATTACTAAGCTTTCCCCTATATACGAAATTAATTTATTCAGAAATGCATATTATTATGGATTTGTGGCACTACTTGAATAATATAACATGTAAGTAAACAAAACAAAACAGCAAATAGTGTACTGATTGGTAGCGAAATAAGTTGTCATTTTAGTTTTACCTCAAAATTTTACCAAATCTAATTTATTCGTATTTTTATAACAAATTAATAAAAACTATGATCCACAGCACACCGACTTAATGGATAACAACATGACCTTTACAGAACAAATAAATCTTTTAAAATAATGATGTGGATCCCAAAATAAATTAAATAAAACATTCCATTTAATAATACATTATAATCTTTTTGTCAAATGTCCTCATGACGAAAATATTTACGAATAATAAAATACATCAACACTATTAATTTTGTAAACTATAAATCACACTGTCATTACTTATCATTATTCGAAAAAAAAACCACTGTGAAACACTGTAAGTAAACACTGTAAATTGAACGAATCGTTTCATCAAAGGCCGAATGCCGAATAACTAAGTTTGAAATCACTCCTGTCTACGAACGAGTGTGAAGTTTCATCCGCCATTGAAATAACACACGCTTTGGAGTGAAAATCTATAACACATTCTCAAATGTCGCACTATATCGAGAATGACCTCGATCGTGTCCAATATGACGCAGCCAACGCGATCTCGACACACCATCCGCAGAAAACGAAGCTGAAAACAAAAATAAATTACACGAATAATCTGGAGGGATTTACAATAAATAAATATTGTTTGGAATAAAAAGGACATGGTATTTAAAAAATCAAATATGGACTCTCGTGTAAAAGTCAATTTCATGTCTAAATTCATCCCCTATGGAACACAAAAACTTATCTCTATTTTACTACTTTTACAAAACAATTGAAAAACTATGCAATAATGATTTTATCTATTTATTAAATGCGTTTCCTACTTTATACAATTAATTACATTAAATTATGAATATATATACATATAATAAAGTTTGTTAATTAATTTAATATACTGTCATTTATATAGTAACGTTTTTGTAGTATTAATATTATAGGGATCCGCAATGATTTTTAATGTTAGGTTAGATCAGTATTAAATAAAAATCAAGTAAATTTTAAAATTTTAAAATGAAAAGTATATACCTATCTATGAATATTGTTTTAATCATCTTGTTCATTCATGATCAAGGAGAAGAAGAAAATTTTATCTTCACAGAAGAAATTTTAATCAAGTTGTAATAAGCTCCTTCCAATATCATAATATATATTCATATATATTATTCATAGAGCTTCTTGATTTAATATTTCGTACAATCATTTTAAGTAAATTCTTTTTCATTTTTAAAATACTTAAAACAAATATGATTGGGATTTTCTTTAACGTACTTAAAAACAGTTATTTTACGCCAAACGATTGCATCGCCGTTTATGTCTACCTGTTTAACTGCATCAAAAATCATTAATTGGCCAATTTCCATAACGTCTTATTTTGATGTTTTAATGCTATTCTTACTGCAGTGTACCAACTTGAAAGCTCGTAGATTTTTGGTTGCTATATCTATGTGAGCATTCACAGAGTCAAACTCCATCATGGAATGGCCGGGCTCAAAATACACATGTTCTATTTCAGAAATGTTTAAATATTGTACTGCGTATAAAAGTACAGCAGCCAGATTGACATTCCTATTGTGGCCACTACATATATCATTCATCTTAACAAATTTCTTACCATTTGCACGGCCTGACAAATATCTGAACAAACAAGAAGGCAATTCGACTTATCCTCCCTTAGCAACTCCTTCGTGTCACATATAATTTGACGCTCGCTTTGATTGCACGTCAAAAATGGTAGTATTGGCTAATAGCTTTGGCGAGTTTTAAGGCAGTATCTTACAGCTTCCAAGTCTAACTAAATACAATTTAGATAATTTTTTTGTGCAAGTTCTTTATTTAAATCGTGGAAATGCCTTGCTGCAATTTTCCGCAAAAAATGTTGCACTTGTAATTTGAAGATGAGAGGCTTTTCTTCTGCATACAGCACTATTTTTTATATTTACATAAATATATAATTACGCTTTCGTGTTACTTATACATGAAAGTATATTTGCGAAATAGGAAACGTAAATTTACGTAGGCTTTGCTCTTATAACGAAACAGAACGTTTTACAAATACGTCGAAAGCTATTTCGTAAAATATGGTATTTTTTAAAATAAAATTTTCAATAAAGTTTTAATTTAATAATAAAGGTTTTACAGAAAAACAAAGGCCTACTCAAACTTGGTCAAAATTCGAGTTGCGTTTTTATGTTCCTAAGGGGACGAATTGATAGTTCAAAATACGGATAACTTTTATTTCTTATTTTTAAATTTTGACAACTATGAATATTGAGCTTTCAAATAGTTGATATAAGCCGTTCCAAATAAGAAAGTGTTCTAAAATGGCGCCCTGTGTATGAAGCGAATTTCTCTCCTTTTACTTGCACAAAGAGGCAAGTACAACAGCCGCCGCCATTTTGGAATCGTTTCCATATGGGCACAGCCGCGCACGGCATATACATTTCTTATGTTTATTTTATAAACAAACTTTAATTATATTATATACACGATTTATATTAAGAAAACAATTTACATATGTTTTTATAAAATAAATATTCAATCACCATTATAATGATGTTTTACTTTAGTATATCTAATAGTCGCCCAGTGATCGAAATTCGACCGCAATTCATTACTAAAAGTTATCTAAATTACGTGTTAATTATTTATGATCTAATAGTAATTGTGTAAGTCGTGATAGCCCAAAGCGCAACGAACCTGTCTCAAATTTATAAAGCCATAGGGCCATGGTTCGAATCCGGGCGTGTACCAATGAGTTTCTCTAAGTACATAACTATCACTGACTCCGTGCCTCGGAGAGCACGTTAAGCAGTCGGTCCCGGACGCTGTCAATAGATGGCGGTCGCTACAATCCCCAACCCACAGTGGAGCAGCGTGGTGGATTTAAGCTCCAAGCCCCGCTCACCCCGGGGGAGGCCCAAGCCCCTGCAGTGGGGTAAAAATGGGTTGATGAAGTGAAGTGAAGTGAAGTAATTGTGTCGTAATGAATATTATTGTATAATATCCATGTTTAATATTACCGAATGTTTCATGTACCGATGCTCAACATGAAACTAATGTTTCGATTTTTTTTTTCACAACATGTGAAAATGCAATTGGTTTTATGTTATATCCAATAAATATAGAGCATTAAAGTAAAAACTAAGTGATTTACAAATTAAACATAAAAGTTTATACCAAATTAAACACTAATTAAAAACTAAAAATACCTACAAATAAATAATATCATCTAAATCAGTGCCGTGCTGCAAGTGCCCAAAAGGCTGGTGGCATTACGTCGCTTTATGGCAATACTTATTCGTTGGCCGAGGTAAGCGCCAGCCCTTCGATCACCCGATGCGTCGATCAGACGCGCCTAAGGCCCCCACGGCCCCATCGACTCGACCTCAAATGGCACAAATATGTAAGTACTTCCTAAAGCACCATATTTGCGTCGTTTGAGATTTTCAGCAGCGGGCGCGGCCGCGCCAGCGACTGCTGAGGTCGATTGAATGTGGGACACAGCCAGCGTATTAATACAAGTGACGTCTCACATCAGCAACCTCCACTGTTTCCAGGGAACGACGGTCATGCTGTTTTATGTTGAAAATTTGAAAAATTAAAAAATTAAATCGAAAATAATCCTGCGCATTTAAGTTTCATTTTCTTATTCCGTTCCAGTCAATCAGCCCATTAAACCCCAATGCAGGGGCTTAGGCTTCCCCCTTAGCAGGGGGAAGGCTTGGAGCTTAAATCCACCACGCTGCTCCAATGCGGGTAGACGAATTGTAACGACTGCCCTCCATTGACAGTGACCGGGACCGACTGCTTAAAGTGCAATCAATTATAAAATATTGACATATAACACTACAAAGTACCTATCATGGGGATGCGCGGGCGACTGATGGTTGTGTCGGTCGAAGCAGCTAGCGGGATATTCCTCCCCGCTATACCAGCAGTCGCCCCTTTCTCGTGAATAGTATTATAATATATGTTTGACTTAGTAAATACATTGTAATGTTAATTTTTTGGGGAAAAAGTTTTAATGTGAAAATTTGACCTACCTATTTTTTCCAAAATGGAAAGTGGAAAATGGTAAAAAAGTTCCCTGTAAGTAGGTACATGTAAAAGTTGTTCCTCTTTTTTTTCAAGGATCCAACTTTCTTTGTATCTTTTCATGTTTTTCCATGACCTAGATTTCGAAAACAGTTCGCCTGTTTATCACACCACATGTCCTGTTTCAGAAAAAGTTGAATAATGTATAAAAATCTACATAAGGAGATACTGTAAGAACGGATGGCACGCCAAAAAGCGTGCAATTGAAACAAACGGGACAGGGCGTGTTTTCATTTACGTTTTCCGCCCGTAGCTATCTGAATAAACAGTTTAAGATAATTGGATACGCAGTATAATTCGTGAAAGTCAACATGCAGGCGTTTCAGCCAAAACACGAAAATTTTCCATGGAATATTAGACGTCTTATTCGTGAAGTAAAGGTAAATATTATTCCAACATAATAACAACACTCATCTGAAGGCAGTAACGGAGTCGTAGTGGAAAAATTTAATAACTCCGGTGGGGCTTATTTTTTTTATATTTTAATACATATACCTTCTCTTTCGACGATTGCACATAAAGGAAATTACTTTATTTTAAATGCCTTTCGCAATGAAATTTCGTGAAGTGTGGCAGGAAAGCTAGTTTTTATCAATAAAAAAATATTATACATATTTTTATCACAATTACAATTAACGGCTCCAATGTATAAAGTACCCACAGACCAGTCAACCTTTAGACCACGCTTTAATAAACGTCAGTACGAAAACGAAATCGCCAAAAAGTGGCGGGGTGCGGGGAGAGGTCGGCTAGTTTTCATTGGCTCGTTCAAAATTGACAATTTAATGGCTTCCAACGTGCTTCCAACTGACGGCTCACTAGTGATGTAGTTATGTAGTGTCACTACATAGCCTTGGCGAATGCTACTCCCTGATAAAGCGTGGTCTAAAAGTTGACTTGTCTGTGGAAGTACCACTCTTAAGGCGTTTGTACACCGAGGAAGCCGTCAACCGCGATGTTATGGTGATACTGAAATGAAAGAGACGCCTTCGCTACCGACAAGTTATCGCGGTCCGTCTTCGTGCAAACGACGTTAATTTAGGGAATGCGGTGCGGAATTGAAGATGTGATCGAGAGTGGTATCAATAGACAGGAAGGAACTGCTCTCGTAGAAAATGCGTGCAAATTTATTGTGTCAGGTTCTTTCTTTTTTACGGTAATATTGATTGAATCTGAACAGAAATCTAACGTATAATTTTCCGTATATTGTAAGCAGAGTTACGCAACGAAGGTCGTGTTAGGTGTGGTACCTAAAGTTTTTTAATGCTTTATAGACCGCCGGGCGATGCCGTTTTTAGGGTCCCGTAGCCAAATGGCAGAAAAGGAACCCTTATATGACATTAATGTGCTTCATGTGGCACATAACTTCATTACTCCGCTACTCCACCCCATCTTTAATATACGGCTAAAGCCTGGTCTTTTTTATTTCAGTAGCAATGCCATGAACTTTTTTGTTTAACACTTGATAACAGCAAAGTATTTTTCGACTCCAAGTATTTGGAGCACACGGAACAAATTATTTCTGTAGAGCGTAATTGGAAAAATTTTGTACATGGGCTGTTGGTCTAAATTATCGTTTATTCGTGTATATATTTATACAAGTACTGTATACGTACTCAAAATATATATTTTTGTTAGGTACAAATTAGGTACTAAATCCCTGTTTATCAACATTTCTACTATTTTACGTATTTCTTGTTAAGTTTGAAAATTGCATAGGCGTCAGGATGGCGGCACAAATTTTGTATAAACGAATACTAATAAACGGTTTGACTTGGGTATGTGGATTTTTTATATGTTTTAGTACTACATAGATACTAAATATTTCATAACTCTGAATATAATTTAAAATAATAAGAGCGCTTACTCTGGCCAAAGTTTGATAATGTACCATCCTTTCTGACGTCATAATGGCTGTAAAGTTTATATTGACGAATACTACTTAACGGTTAACACATATCCAATGTGGACATTATATATGTTTAGGTACAAATTAGGCACTAAATATCTGATAACTCTAAGTATAATTTTAAATAATATAAGTACCTAATTTAGAAAATGTACCGCCATCCTGACGTCAGAATGGCGGTACACTTTAAGTGTCAAATATTTTTGAAAGTAGGCAGGTACAATTTTTTTGATGAAAGGTACTAAATAGTACAAATTAGCTGCTAAACCCACAGCATAATCACAATCCTAAACGGTAACCTAGTACCACTTTGTACCGCCATCCTGATGCACACGTCGCCATATATGTAACTGAAGTACGAAAAAAATTATTCATCGTATATTAATGCGAGAGGTACCAAACGATAAGTCTTAAAAATGATATTAAGAATTCAAACAATTTTTTTTTTATTTAAGTCCACAATTATTGAGATATGCACTCCTAAAGTCCAAATTTTTGTAAGGGTCATGTGTTTCCGCTCTACCAGCTAAACCATTGTTTTTGCAAATGTGCAAAAAATTTATGACAGGAGTATATATAACGTAGTTAAAAACAAAACCATCACAGCTAACTAGACTGTATTATTTAACGAGTAATATATTAATTTATAAAATGTACTTTTTTAAGTAAAATTTTTTGTGAAATTTCCATAGAAAATAGCAGATAGCGTTTAGCTAATAAGCAAAAACTAGATGCATTTTATCTTTGTGATGTTATAGTAAAAGATAATAATAAAAAAAAAATATGTTGAAAACTGCATTGTATTACTAGGTACTATAAATTTATGCTTTTCGTTGCAGAGCTTATGCTCTTCACAATTAATACTAAAAGTCAAAGATTCACTGTAATAAAATAAGTGAAAAAATTGTCTCTAGCTATCAGTGCACTCATGTTTTCGCTTTTCTGATTAGCCGGAGAGGATCGAGTGCCTTCTTAATAACTAACGAAATAAAAATGAAATATATTTATACAATAATTCTTAAATTACATAATAATAACGATTAATGGTCAAGTTCGATTAAAGTCGCGCTCGTTTTTTTATATTGCGTAGTGGTACGGAACCTTTAGTGTGCGAGCCCGCTTCGCACTTGGCTGGTTTTTTCTGATGTAAGCATCGCATCGTGCCTAATGAAACGTCTCGCGCGAAACGCGTCTTATCTGACACGATCAATTATTTTTAATATTCCAGGCGGTATTTTTAATATGGGATTACTTCATAAATCTTTCCAAACGAAGAGAAAGACGGGCGCATTTGATGATAGGAAGACTCTTGAAATCTGTTTGTAGATCACTTAAGTGCGGCACAGTATATAAGTGCATTTGATTTGATTTGCTGCTTTTTCTTACAGCTCTAAACGTTCCTGAGAAAAGGGTCTTGACAAACAGACACAGTGACAGACAGACCGAAAGCGACAGACAGACGGACAACGAAGTGATCCTATAAGGATTCCTTTTTTTCCTATTCAGGTACGGAACCTTAATAATACATTATGTTGCAAGTACGGTAAGCTGCATATTATAGTCTTAACCAGTTTACTGAGTATGAGCATCATACGACGTTTTTCAATGCATTTGCGATTAAAATTAGGTAGATACTTCAAATGTAATAATGGTAGGAACTAAGGGCGGGAGCAAGGTGCTTTCGAGCGGGCTGCTCACAAACAAGCATTCCGCTCATTTGTAATTTGTGTGAAGTAAAAAGGCCTAGTACTGTAAAATACACCATTACGGTTCAAGTTTCGATGTCATGAAGGCCGTATTAATAGAAAGAAAGAAAGAAAGAAAGAAGAAGAAGATGAAAAAAAAAAATTTAGTTGTACAACATCGCTTCTCTCTTGCATGTGAAATTCGTAAAAGAAGTTCAAGTAAATACAAGTAAATATTTTTTTTTTTAAATATGTGTGAATATTCCTGGTTATATTGTGATTTTTTTTAAATACTGTATAATTAACATTTCACATTGTCTTATGTTAGTTGATTGCCGATCTTTACACTTTCTATTCGTGTACGCATGTGAATGACTGAAAACTTTTGAGTATATTATAAAGAGTTTTTCCAACATTTGTTACGAGTTCCATCGCCATTCAGGCACTCGTTACAATCGCGGGTAAATTAGCATAACGAGCGTCAGTCGGACCCTAATGAATGGGCTTGCAATTGAAACAATAGTGGATTAACGCCGCCTCCGTTTATCTGCTTATGTAAATCAACCAAAGTCCGAACTGAACTTGGTAACTAGTTTCTGTGATCCTAAATAACTTCACGATCGAAGACTGTTTTTTGCACAAAACTGCGGTGATAGTGAAAAGTTTGAAAATCTTTCTGAATCGTTTTTGAGGTATTTTTTAACAGTACCCAAGAGATGAACATAAATGGCTGGGCAAATCCGGAATCTACCTATCACAACCATTGCTTCTTTTTGATGTAACAAGTATTTTTGCACCTTTTTCTTCTTAAGTTCCCTGCAAAAGGAAAACTCCGACAACAAACCTTAAATACGACCAGGGACACAAAGGAGTCGTAGGCCTGCGGCAAGAAGGCTAGCCACCCATCACGTATCCGTTCCCTGAAACAGACGGACGGAACGTGGTTGAAGAGGTCCGTTTGGTACCAAACATTAATGAACAGTCCCTGTCTACTCTTTACGAGAAACAGGCCTGCACTGAAAAAAGTAGATAACAAAACTGGTTGTGTTACGATGAAAATAGCAAAGCTTTGATAATTTTTAAATAAAGTTTGTTAAAATGCAAGCTTCTGGTTAAGTCATTAACAAAACTGAGTTTGACTACTTATAGCAGAAGTTATGCTGTCACAATTCTTAAGTAACTAGTAACAAATTTTTTTGTTACTTAGAACTAAAAACTCATTTCTGTGGAATTTCTATACAATATCGTATGAGATTTTTCGTAAATAAATAGTGCAAGAAAATTTTTAGGTTTTGTCGCTAAGTATAGCGCTAAATAATAATTTTTTTTAAACAAAACGTTCACAAAAGAAAGTCCTTAATTAATAATTCAGCTTGATGTACACCACGTTTAATGCCAACAGCGATTAGAGTTTCAAGTTGTGTTGAATTCGTTCCAAGTTTTGAACGAATTATATTACCCGAAATAAGTAGTGATAGCTGCAGCTGTCACTATCTCACATTTCACATGAATAGTGTACACCCGGAATTTACGTCCGAAAGTTTATTACGGTGCTCAACGTTTTTATTGTTTTAAGCTTAAGTGATACTAATAATTCTGAAGCTTATGAAAATTCAAGTTGAACAAGGAAAAATTATTATCCTACGATTTTCTTTATTAAATAATTCCAACATGCTATCATGTTTTATTCACGGATTAGCATATTAACGCTTCTACTTAACCTGGGAAAAAGAACGAAGAAGTATGATTTTCATGTGTTGATTTTTTAGTTTGTTTTAGTGCTTCTTGTATTTTTACGTGACGTTTGGTGTAAGAGATTTTATGTTTGTGTGTTTGTTGTTACTATTTTCCTTACATAGTACTGGACTAATTTCGATGCGGATTTTGTATTACGTAGAATATCACTTCAGAGCAGGTTTATTAAATATTTTACGTATAAAATCCAACAGGGGCCGCTGCAGTAGATGTGTTTTTATAAAACGTTGGAGTTTTTTTGGTAGATTTTTAGTTATCACTCCAGAGCAAGTCTTAAAACATGTTTTACAATAATAGCCACCACGGAGTGCTGCAGTGCAGTTGTATTTCTAGAACAACTGAGCCGACTTTTATATATTACGTCAGGGCAATTTCTTAGTTATGTTTTACGGTTTTCTGCCATCAGAAAGCGCTGCCGTAAATGTGTTTGTTTGAAATGGCTAGTCCATTTTTGAAGATTTTTTTTTTAAATGGACATCACTTCAGCCTAGGTTCTCAGATATGCTTATCGGTTAAAGGCCACCAGAGAACGCTGTTGTAGATATGTTACTTTAAAGGGACTAAGTGAATTCAGATTCAATAACATCACCTCAGAACAGGTTCTTGTTAAGTTTACAGTTCTAAGCCGTCATGGGCGCAACAGTAGATAAGTTTATTCAGAACAGCTTCATCTGATTATAAACAGCATACTGTTGATTACACTCCTACAAATCTTTAAAAAGTAATAAAATAAAACATAAAACTAATAATTTTAAAAAACCCAACACAAAGAAAACTTTAAGTAAAAAATATTAAAAAGTTGTTCATTATAGAAAACAGTGAAATAATATGGAAATAATTGAATAAAAATCTATGCAACAAAAATTCAGCAGTACTTACTATACGTTTGACCTGTTTTATGAAGGTGACCAATAAAGATCTGAAATCAATGTAAGCGAACAATTACAAGCTAAGCTTGGAAATAATTGAAGTCAACCAAAGCCGGGAGTATAAGAAATAAAACTGAAACAAATATAAATAAAACTAAATTAAGATAATTTTCAGGGCGTGATATTCTGTAAAATGATAGTATAATGTGTTGGCTATTTAAATTAACACAAGGTGTATAAATTTTCTTGAAATTTTTAGTAACATGTGTTGTTAGGTGTAATCCTGTAATAAATAATCCTGTGTATGAATTTATTTCGAAATAATCATGAACTGAAAACTGAATTTGCAATGAAATGAGGTTTTGTCAAGTCGTGATAGTCCAAATCGCAACGAACCAATCTCAAATTTATAAGGTTATAGGGCCATGGTTCGAATCCGGGCTTATACCAATGAGTTTTTCTGACTTAAGTACATAACTATCACTGACTCCGTGTCTCGGAGAGCACGTTTAGCAGTCAGTCCCGGACGCTGTCAATAGATGGCGGTCGTTACAATCCCCAACCCGCAGTGGAGCAGCGTGGTGGATTTAAGCTCCAAGGCCCCTCACCCCGGGGGAGGCTTAAGCCCCTGCAGTGGGGTAAAAATGGGCTGATGAAGTGAAGTGAAGAGGTTTTGTCCAATCGAAATTATCAGAAGTTTTTAATTACAAACAAAGATTTTAAGTATAATAATGATAACAATGTAGGTACCTAACAGGTGGTAAGTTCCACCTGAAGCCCAAAAAAGTTCTTGAACTTTTTCCACGTATAATTGTCGAGCGAAGTTAGAGACAATCTCATTTCTTAGGCAATACATCTTATCAAAGGGGAGGATCACCCGCGGCGGCCGCGGGCGTAAATCTTGCCTTTACGGCCTCACCTGTCGAACGAATAATTTACTGCCGGCTTAAAACTTCCTCTCTAAAGGAAATCCCAAACACTTCTCGGGAAATTACTGAATGGGAAATTTTTGATAGAGTTTTTATTTTCGAGTTCGTTCTGTATTTTCATTTTTGACTATAACACGTGATGAAAGGACAAATGAGATATGTACAGATGTAATAAGATATGAGAGTAGGGCATTACGAATGTCAAGGGTAGATAAATTTATCTTAGAAATTTATTAATAAGTTATCATTGACTGTCAAAGTAACGTGTAGTTTTTATGGAACATAAAAGTATAAATGACATGTTCCAATATAAATTAATTTTGTTGTCAATGCAATCCCCATGTAGTCATAACAATATCGAAAGCAAAGTACAGTTTGTATCCGCAAAAAAAAAAAACACAAAAGAACTCTTTTACATAATGTGTCTGATAAATATTATTTCGTTGACTTCTCTGTATTTAAAAATATACACATATATATAGTCAGTTGCAGGATACATGTATACGAGTTTAATTCGATAACAATAACAAAAACATAAATTGTCATACATGTATAGCGGGATAGATACGTAGACGCACGCGGCGTAGCTCCGACATCAATAGATAAGCAATTTGCAAGTGAAATGCGGATGTCGGCCGCACTGACGTCGCGCTCCTCCGATACGTTTTTTTTTTTAAATATATATACATAATCGATTTAAATGAATTTCCGCAGGACGCTACCGCAGTAACTGCTTATAATTTCTTCCTAATGTTTAGCGTATGGCTAAGGGTATATTAACGAGTTGCATCGCCTAGCAATGTCGTCCATTTTTATGCCTACCCAGACCCCGTTGACACTGACAGGTGTAGATGGGATTTTTTAAAGCGAAAAGGAGCTTTGCCATACAACTATATCAATAAGTTGAATGTGTTCCATTTATTAAGCTTATGCTCAGATTTATTTAATAATTTAATTTAATATAATAATATGTTACTTTGTGTGCACACATAGGGGCTTACACTGCGCGTAGGCACACTAATATAAACACACATTCAAAAAATAATTCTGAATAATTAGTACAGTAATAGCAAGAAAAGTTTTATTACTGACAAATACATCTGAAAAAACAACTGAAAAATACTTCATCAATATGTCATTATCCCGCTAAATACTTTTCAGGTAAGAAAAGGCATTTGCCCACGCCCGCCAGCCGATAGATTACCTAATAAACAATCGACACTGAAGTAATCGAAAAGAATTACCAAGAAGGAAAATAAACCATCATAGTAAAGTGGTCAGTAATAAAAAGCAGTAGGTATTTGCTCGTATGCTTCATTCAGAATTGACGGTGATCGAACTCGCTTAAAACTTTATCAACTCCATAATACCTATAAGTATATATGGCTAGATCGTACTAATTCAACAAAGGATTTAAGCGTGTGTGGGTCTTTCAACTTAGCAGATTATCTTGGCTTGGGCTTAAGCTCGGCAGGCAGTAGGCCAACTGGCATCGCACCCTTTCTTTGTTAACCCAGTAATTTATAGAACGGAGGATGTTCAAAATGGTCGTTTTGATTAATTCAGTTCCGATTTGTCTATCTGGCCCCTCACAAATTGTTGAACATTTGGTCCGTGTGATTCTCTCAAAAACACTAGTAGGCATTTCTAGTCCATACTACCAAACGGTGAGAATGAAACTAGAGTTCCTGATACGTCTGTTCGTCTGTGTTAACCTCTAACTTGATCATAAAGCGCGTATGTGAGAAAACTCTACCCTCCTGCGTTCCCGGTCCATACCTTAAAAATGCACCTACGCCTATTCTGTGTAAAGGTTGGATTTGTATTTTTTACATCAGAAACTAATTCACAGTTATGTCACATACAACAAAAATAAATAAATAATGTTTTGTTCTCTTTTTATTTTAAGGTGTGTACTTAACACCGGCCTAGGAACGTAGAATTGAAGAATTCGGAAAAGTGTTATGCAGTTTGTGGAGATAAGGGTACATTAGTAGACGGTAAAAAGAAACGTGCAACTCAAGTAACGACAATTTGTAATATTTTTTTAATGGTTCCGTTGCACTGGCGGAAATGCTTCAAAAAAGCACATCCATGATTCCTTGATTTTGTAAAAGTTATGTTTGTGATTCGAACATATTAAGTGATTTTTTATTTCCTTTAAGGGTATTACCAATAATTACGTATTAGGATAAAACTTTTTTGTTTTCTTAAAAATAAAATAAAATACTAATCTTTGATTTTTCAGGAAAAAAGTTTAAAACTTCACATATATTCAAAACCCAAAAACACTGGCTCATTTTCCAGGGCCAATACTTTTTAACGCTACACTAAAAAATATGAAACGGTTTATACTGAGCCCCGAAGTCGAGGCAGTACCAGTACAGTGTACTTATCTTAATTTCAACACCGCCCTGGGCCAAAATACCCTATGGTGTTTTAAAAAGGATACACCGGCGCTCAATGTGTTTGTGTATGAATAACTATGACCTAATTTTAATTTGAAAATGGCGTTGTTTGTTATTTGCTCAATTGATAAGTATACATCTAAAGCCGCGATTTCGCCAATCAGCACCAAAATGGTACGTGCTAAATAAACTATAGGTGTAAAGGAACCTCTGTGCCAAGTTTTAAAAAAAAAAACAACTACGACATTAGATCGCAAACGGACGGACACCTGCAATTCATATTCGTTGAATATTTAGTTTGAAGTGAAAACCCAGCACATTTTCAGATAAATGAGTAATTTCGATAGTAATTAAAATCTAGTAAAATTATATTTCTTTTTTTTAATAAATAGATTAGTTAAAATTTTTTGACATAGGAAATGACATAGAAAAGCAACAAATCTTCATCAAATATAAAAAGTTCCTAATTAACTTTATTTAGAATAGGGATCTATCTAGGACTCCTAAATAAACAACATGGCGTATTAATAAAATAAAAATCCAAGAAAATTATTTTATAGCACTATATTAAGTTCTCCGACGCCGAAAATATTGACATAAAATGTCGGTTATGGAGAACGGGAACGCATATTTCGGAAACGGCCCTTACAACCAACCGGTCACGCAATGTTCGCATGTGTAAACACAGTACGGAATGCCCTTACGAGATAATATAATTATTTTCGCGTCAGTATAATAATTACTGCTCTCTCTCCTATTTTTACGTTAATTATGTTAACAATTTTAACGAATTTATGTTGGGGCGTGTAGCGTGGTGTGTTATTACTTGTTATTTTATATGAAATTTATTTTACGCAGAATTATATGATGTATGTAAAAAATATCTAGAGATTTGTAAAAAAAAATTCATATGAGAAATAATGGGCTTCAAGATATTTTTGTATGGAACATGTATTACAATGTATTACATACAAATGTATTACAAATAAAAAATTTTAACCAAACTGATTTCAGCTGATTCCAGAAATAAGACAATTGCGTCGAGACAAGTTTTTTGAATACTTTAAAAATAATAACATATTCTCAAAAAAAAAAATATAATAGGGATTATTATATAGTCATCAAAAAAGTAAAGGAAAATAATTCTAGAGCTTTTTAAACAGATGTTCCATTTTAAATTAAAAAAAAAACTGTCAAGCTTGAGTACGTTTCTAAGGCGGAGGGTTTCGTACCATTAAGTTTTGTCTTGATGATCAACGATCACCACTATTTTTCATTTTTAAAGGCTTGGTACGGGAACCAGTGCACTATGCTGGTCTGACAAGCTATACCAATCTTACATTTAGAATTATCGCTGTCATTATAATAAAATTAAAACAAAAAACTGTTTTATACGAATGACCGCAAATAAATACTACATTATTTTCCAAGATTCAAGGAAAAAAAATGTTTTTGTTAACTTTTCGCAATATGTAGACGAGTTATCGAGTGGAGGCCACGTACCGAGAAGCTAAGCGTTGGACTCCCCCCAGCCAGGTGAACAGATACGATGAAGCACCATACCGGGGGCAGTTGAATGCAAAAAACGGAGGACTGTGGTGGCTAACCTTGGGAGAGGCCTATATCCTTCAGTGGAAAAACACGAGTTTATGATGAAAAATAGTTTACTGTGTAGGATTAAAAGAAAATTATATTATTATATCAAAATATTTATAAAACCAATTTTTTTTTAAATATCGATTTATAAAATTGTTATTACTGATTACAATTTATTAAGTAATTGTTTCCGCGCGCCCTCCTCCATACTTGCCATTTTGGATAGCTCTCATTCCAAACCTTTCTATATATATTATAAAATAAAGTCCCCCGGCGCGTCTGTCTGTCTGTCTGTCTGAATTATTGTTGTTTGTTTTTAGGTATTTATTCTTTACTTTTTCAAATATTTATAGAATTGAAAATAAAATACATTAAAATACTCCAAGTAGGATGAATTTACGTTACTTTTGAATCTAATTAAATCCAATCTACATGGTCGACGCAACAAGCTGATAGGAAACTACACAGAAAAAATACTACGGCGTATATGCTCTGCTACCCGTGTGAAGCCGGGACGGGTCGCTAGTTATGTATATTTATGTTTATTTATATTACTTAGTGTACTGATCCCCTTTAACGTTAGTTCATTTCTTTTCACCCAAAGGTTGTCTTGTGAAAAATCACAGTTTAGTGATAAGGCCGCCTATTGTATGCCTATGTACATTGTATTTTATTTTATATTCTCCTGTACTCTTGGATATGCATTAAAGAATATTTATTATTAATATTGTCATTATTATTATTATTAATTTCAATAGAACTCAAACAAGTAAATGAAACGAAAATAAACTGTTATATCTTTGATGCTTAATCTCTATAACCATAGAAAAAAAAAGTTTACAGCAGTGTCGAAACTGTCAAACGCAATTACGCGAGGGTGAAGACCGGCACGCGGGGATCTCGCGGACTGAAATTAGCCGTTTTGCACTAGCAACCTAGAGTATGAGTGGTTAGACGGTAAGCGCAGAAGAGGGCTTATAGTAAATTCGTACCAAATGACAACGAACTATATCCGCATTTAACGGATCTAGGAGCCTGTTAAAATCTCATTGTAGAACAAACCCTCCATCAATTGCAAGTGGTTAAATGAAACAGCACGTCTGAGGCGGACATTTGGCGCACTTTAATTTGTTTTGCCTCTATTGTTATGCGAAATTAATATTCCAATTTATTCCATTTCAGTTTTCGGGGGCTGTAAATCAATATTTGCGCCCGTCCTCGCGCCCACGACGATTGTCAATGAAACTCGAATAACCTCTTTTCTTCTCGGTAAATGCCAAGATAAGCTTGCACTTATTTTTCGTTTAATTTTTTTTTCTCTCTAACCTCTTTTTTCTTTGCTTACAAACCTCACTGTTTGTTGAGGATCGTCTGAAATGTCAGACCTGTTATTATTAAAGGGTATCCTTTTTATTCTTAATAAAACGCTATATCTATTTAATTATTAATTCCGTTTATAGGCTATGCCTTTTATTTCTGCTCATATAGTAAAATTTCATTTGTTTGTTCGTCTTTCTTTTACATCTAACCGGCTAAACATGTTTGATATAAATTTTGATAATATTCGAAAATTTAGGTTAGGATACACTTTTTTTTGTTTATTTTTTCCAGCTCAGAGTATTTCTTCTTTTTCCTGTTAATAAAGTATGTTTTCATTAATGTCTTAATTTACGTACCGTATAATCATTTATATTAATGTGCGTATATATTCATATATGAATAATTTATTTAGCACAGTCTATATATTTTTTTTAATTATTCTTCTATCCCAAAGTTATCTTAAAAAATTATCTTGAGAAATTGTGGGTTGCTTACTCACCGATAAGACCGTCTAAATGTAATCTGTGAATACTATTTCTGATCTATAAAAAGCTTAATAGATATCGCGTAATAAGCCGATAAGTTGCAGTAAGCACACGAATGCTGGCGGTAGCTTTTCTCTTTATTTTTAGGATAATACTAATGTTTCGTGTTAAAATTTACTTTTGGATAGCTACATTAAAAATTTTAACCCACATCCCCTTTCTCCATCCCCTGAAATGCTGACACTGCTTTTAATGTAAAATAAATGAAATAAACCAAGCTATACTTCTGACTAGTTAGCAATGTTTAAAGAAGTCTCGGGTTGTAAACTGTGAGGAACCCTTCAATAACGTATTTCTACATATCGTAAATTCCCATGTACGTTCTAAATTAATGACAATAATATGTAAAATTTCAGTAATATACTTGATATTAGTTTATGCACTTTGCTTATTACAGCTAATTTTAATGTTTTTTTTTTTCAAGAAGTATTGTATGAGTAAACGAGGAATAAAATCATATTGATTTTTTTAAAACAATATGTGTCTGTTTCCTGAATAATAGCCCTGAAGAATAGGATTTCCTGAATAATTGTTAGTCAAAACGAGTTCATTTTGTTTGATATTATCGCCCTCTCTGAAATAACGCGGGTTTTTCCTGGCGGGTCCAATAAGATAGTGATACCGGACGGTCGAGGTCGCGCGACTTTGAAAGATGTTCTTGAACAGAGACTGAAGTAAAAGTTTATTTTTCATGAGTGTGGAAAAATGACCAGTTAAAAAATCGTTTGTGGAAACATTGTGTATGTTTACGCGAGCGGAATCGCAGACAAGTCCTTCTTACATATTCAAATTTTTAATTTCTAATAATTTGTGTTGATAAATGATTTTTTTTTTTCAGTTTTTCATCAAAGGACTTTCCACAGGGGATTTCCCAAATATATTGAATTACTCAAGAATTTCGACAGTATTGTAATAAAATAGGGTAATAGAAATAAAAGATGAAAAGCGTAGAAAAGAACAGCCTATTACAAAATGAAGTCAATTTTTGTTTCTTGATTCAGTTTGTATAAGAAGAAATTGGTTGATTATTTTTAGGCACAATTAGCCACAATCTCTTGGTAGTACCTACTTAATATAAAGTTCATGATTTGTCTACTGGAAGCTTAGCTTATGGTACATTATGGTACATTAGGAAGAACGTACTAGTTAGTATATTATGTATAGATTATACTTACTATACACTTGATACTGGCTAATTAATACAATATGTCTGCTAACTTGGATGCCATTACGTGGAAGTCATTTATGAACCTAACCCCTTATTGAGGGTCTGTTGATCTTCAGGGCTTCTTTATGTTTAATCTTCTATAAGGCAATTCCGAAAAAGAGTTGTTATTCATATAATTACTGGTACTGTATTTCAAGTGATTTAGAATGTTTGTTGTCCCACACTACAAGAACACATTGCAAAAGAAAAACGTATTTTGCAAACACTGTGTTAACTAAGTAGCTTAAAATTTTGAAAAATAAAATAATGATAATGGCAGGGCTTCACTTATTGTACCCAAAAATGTAAATAAATAAACGAAAAAATCTAATTTTTAATTTTTTTTTTGGGGGGGGGAGATTAGAAAATTTAACAACCTTTTCACAAGTGCGTCACTGTCATATCAAATGATAGTATATATCAAATGATTACAAATATTTACCTAATAAGTTTATAATTTAAGAAATATTTGAGAAAATAAAGACCCTAAAAATAAAAAGATTAAAAGGAAAATAATAAGTCCTAAAAATTAAAATTCAATTTTAAGTTTTTAAATTCCCTGAAGAAACGAAAAATATTTGTGAAGAGAAAATGCGTAGGTATAAAATGTACTCATTGCTTAATTTCACCGAGAACTAATAAGTTTCATTTGTCTAGTGGTTGCTATGGTAGCCTACTTATACCTAGAAGGCGTATCAAATCGCGCTTGACCGGTTTTTGAGGATATGTATACAAGTATTATCCGTACACAGCTAACTTCGCGCGATTTCTTATGTAGGTACAAGTGCCAATAGATTTTTGTTAAGCGCCATTCGATCCCTCATAATACTTTAGCTTATAGCTGGTATGGGTTGTCATTGGAAATGACTTTCATTTCGTTGGAGTATAGGGGGTCATTTGGGAGTTTTGTGAGATAGGCAGATTGCACGAAGAGTTTTCGAGATATAGGGATGAACGTGGTGTCAAAAGACGCGGCTTGGCGAGCTCTACAAGATGGCAAAAGACAATTTGGAAAAGTTCAAAAACAAAAAAAATATCGGCAAAAAACGAAAAAATCGCAATTTTGTCCCCCGATTTTCATTTTTGGAGCCCGATATCTCGAGAACTAGGTCCGAATAAGAAAAAAATAAAAAAACGGCTCGGGGTAATTAGACGGGGGATCGATTGAGACTAAAATTGATAGAATCAGACAACTGGAAGTAGTGGTTAAGGGTGCCCTTAGTTGGAAGTCGGACATGCGTCGGAGTTACATTTCGTACTAATTCGGTTTGTTCGATCGAAATGTCGTACAGAATGTTATATTTCGAAGTTTTAAGCTTATTTAGATACAGTTGTGTTATTTTTATTGCGAAAAAAATTTATTTCGAAAAATATTATCCAAAATCTGTGTGTGTACTTTATTCCGTTAGGTTCATTTCCAATGTCGTAAGAAGTTCGTGCGAAAGCAGAAGATCCGTTGATTTTTTAACCAAAAGCGATTTAACAATTCTTTACTGATCACAAAATCCATGTACAATATTCGAGGTTACAATAAAAAGTAATCGTACGTACTAGTGTCGTACGTAACTACAGACGTTTTCCGAAATCTATAGACAAACAAATAAAACTGAATTATCTGTCTGTGATTTCGAAACACGCATTTTTTTCGAAACACGTTCGGAATATCTTCGAAACGACCGAATAGATTTCTATGTGACTTTCATTGGCAGATAGAGATAGAGGAACTTTCCGGAGTGTAAATCAGGCTATTTTTATTCGTAAAGAAAGTTTTGAAATTCCAAGCAAAGAGCGGAGAAGAAAGTGACTAATGTAAAAAATTACGAAAGGAAATGGATCTATTTCCATATGTAGACGTAATTTAGTTTAATTACGAAGTATAAAAACATGTAGTGAACGCGGGTAAACCCACGGGCAATCGCTAGTAACAAAATAAGACTTGTATAATAGCCAGTTAAAAATTGTCTGGTATACGATATTTTGTACTTTAAACGTCAATTGAGAATGAGAAATAAAATAAGTTAAAATAAACGATTTTTTTTAATACCTTGGATGTTCATTATCTATATGTCGTGATAGCTGAGTGGTGGCAAGCCTGCTTCTTGTTTAGAAGGTTCGAATTCCAGAAACCGGCATGTACCAATCAGCTTTTTCTGACTTAAGTACCTACATAATTATCACTGTGTCCGTGCCTCGGAAAGCACGTTAAGCCATTGGTCCCGCGTGCCGTCACAAGATGGCAGTCGTAAAAATCCACCAACCCGCATTGGAAAAGTGTGGTGTATTAAGCTCCAAGCTCCTCATTCCGAGAGGAGGCCTAAGTTCCTGCAGTGGGGCATAATGGGCTGATATGGTATTCATTATCTTATTACACTATGCATCTGGCAATTTATATATTAGCAATTGTAAGTATTGTTGTAAGTTTCATACTGTTAACAAGGCAATCTTTGTGTGGATAAAATTAAAATACGCCTGCAGTGATAAAACACTTTGTTATTTAAAAATGTTATATGAAGACATTTTCACAACGACAAAGATCCTAATTATTTTAACTACGAAGACTTTTATTTGGTGTTTTAAATTTAAACGAGGAACGAGCTGTAAAGATGAAGATCGCTCTGGGATGCCTCCTACGCAGTAGCTACAAAAGAAAATGGGAAAGAAAATTGAAAAATGTATACTTTTTTAATAATCAGTAAGTTCGTAGTATGTAATTTTAATGTATAAGTTACGTAAAAAATAAAACGTAAGTCAAGAGCCGGCAAAAGTAAGTTAAATGTCGTTATCAAGAATACAGGGTTTCAATTGATGGAACACATTCCATATTCTTCAGACCTGACTCTCTGTGGTTTCTACTTGTGTCCCATAGTCAATAAAGAAATAAACATGAAGTCACGGATACAGTGGTGGAGTTTTTGAGACTCAATAACAATATTTGTTTCTCAGGAAATAAAAAAAAACTTGTAGTACACTAAATGTATTAAAATAGAATAAGGTTGTGTTGAAAAACAAAAGTTCTTTATGCTATCTATCACTAGGAACTATTTGATAGACCATTATAAATCCAAAAATTATAAAATTCATTTTACGCGATAATGAGTTCATCTTATGAAACGAATTTTAATAAAATAGTTGAATCGTTGATAAATAATAAGAAGACAAATAAACAAACAGATAAACAAACGTTTTATACATAATAAACACAGGAAAATTGCATCGTAAAGCAAACATTCGTCACAGAATTAAATTCGCTAAAAGATTGTATTATGACAGAATTTTGATATTTATATTAAAAATATTACTATTTGATAGTAGTTACTTATGTATGTTTATGAAAATCGGATCTTATTATAATTATGCACATAAAATACTTCTTTATTTGGTTACTATTTATTTAAATAAAGTTATTAGCTAATCTTCGATAAATCAATTTTATATTTCTAAACCAAACTATAGAACATTTCTTTTACGTTTCACTTTAAAATAACGTTTATTTAAGCTCCATTATACGTCCGTTGTGAGGAATTGACCTCGTTCCACCTTTAGGCCCAGCGACATTCTTCACAGATAGTTCATTTAACAAATGGCTCGTCCGCCTCCGTCATGTCGCCCTAGCACACCACAATAGCCTTTCAACTTCAAAAATTCATGCTAAGCCTACCCATAATACATTTGCGAAATTAGAAAGCCATTACCGAGCTCTGTGCCGCCGAAAATTACAAACATCGTTTTCTTTTTCATTATTTTTAATGAAATAATTTGACTAATTGTTATTGATATCACAGTATTCATTCGAATTTACCAAAATTAATTGTACCCATTAGATTGTTCTGAAGGTGAAATACCTAAACCGGATATTAATTATCATTTAAAAGCTTAAGGTTACCGAACTAGATTGTGTTCATTCGATTTTATTTTATCACGCGAATTCAGATCAATTTTATCTCAAAGCAATTTAAAAAAATATTAAAGTCAGTTTAATTGGGTCACTTAACCAAAAGAGTAACAAAATATTAATATATAATATTAATATATTTTGTTTTGTGTTTACTGTATTTTTTCGAAGTATTCTCCGTCATTTTTAATGCAAATTTCCATTATCCTAAACCAGCTTTGAAAACTTATTCTAGTCTTCCTTTGACAGGTCAGAAATAGCTGAGTCGTATGCAGCCACCGATTCTTTGGCGTGTACTTAAATACTTCTTTTTTAAACTTTGACAATTGGGAATATAAATAATCACAGAAAGCTAAACCTGGGCTGCAAGATAGAAGAAGCAGGATACCAGGAATGAAGGAAATATCAGATTCTTGAATAAGCGCCTTTATTTAGTGGGACCACAGAAAAAAATATTTCGTGACTCAATTAAGTATTATTTCATATATAAAGAAGAGGATATTTTTTTCAAAATAAGGAAATATATTGTTGTTGCGAGATATTTTTGTTGTTCTGAAGAAATATTTTTTTATTTTGAGAGAAATATTTTCATATTTTCTTGGTCCAAGTAATTTTTTTTTCTAGGAAGTATGTCGAGACGCCTTGTGTAACATGATTCCCTAAGCCTGGTCGTCGGTCGTTTTCTCCTGCATAACTATAAAAACTTTTGGCATTGCGACTGTTGTGTAAAATTTTGAGTTAAATAATGGACAATTGTTCTAGCACCGATGTCGCGAAAAAAAAAAACGTGAAAACATGAACGTGAAAAAACTGACCACCAGTTTTTTCCCAATGTTCCAAAACCTTCGCATGGAATTTTGTTAGTAACTGGCCATCTGAAAACATCTGTACCAACGAACGCTTCTTGCTTTTTGAATCATACACATATATCCTTATCTCGTCGCCAATAATGATTTCAGAAACATTCCTTGATGTCCCATTTTAGAAATGTAGTCGCATTTATCGTATTTAAATGTATACGTTATTATTATTATATACATGGCTGTCCTCGGCATCGATTATCGATGTTTCCCATTACCTACTAGTTTTATGTTAGAAATCAAATAAAAGAAAAAGAAAGTAAGAAGATAAAGAAAATAAAAGAGCATAACTAATCATAGCTGAAGACGTGCGATAACTTGAAGTTTAGATTATACACGTACTAGAAGTCCTATATAAACGGAAAACGAAACCTGTGTGGATTTGTCGGCACAAATCCACACAGGTTTCGTTTTCCGCTTAGAAGAGCACACGTGGTATCCAATGACAACAAAGTTACTTCACGCCAAGATGTTCATGTAAGATGGTATAAACACTGACCAGACTAACATCTGAAATTATCTTCATGTCCTATGTAATTCGTGGGTCTCAGCGCACCTGCGATTCAGTAGTTTACATATTTTCTGCAGTGATTCCCGTGGGAAGGCGTATACTTCTGTCACCATCTTTAAGGTTAGTTCTGACATTTTTGAATTCGTTAAACCATCTAAAAATCGTTGCCCAAAAAGGAGCAGATTCATTTCAAGCTGATTCTAAACGTTCAAAACTTAACACTTCAGATCAATCATCAATCAAATTTAAAATCATAATAGATCATACTCGTAGGAAGCAATTTTTTTTTAACTTAAGCTCCATCTCGGCAGACGCATAAGCGGCAAGTTATGATACGATACAAAAAAATATAATAATAATAAAGTACACATGTTATTGGTACCAAGCGAAGATACCACATACATATAACAACCAAGACCCGGTACCAGTATTGATATTCATCATATAAATACTTTCCCGACCTAGGATTCGAACCCGGGACCTCCAGGTTCGTAGATAGGTCGCTACTATATTTAATTGTTGTAGTTATATGGCTTTTTATCCGATATTAGTAATGCTATTAAAAAACATAAAGTATCTTTTTAAATTTTGAGCATCTCAAAACTTATATAATGACTTATTTATATTCACTTTTGAAGCTTCCAGGGGCATCTCAAATCATCAATCACCTTTTAAATAGATTATATCACTTACTGTTCTACTATCACTACATTATAATGTTTAAATATGTACTTTTGATTCGGTTATAGCCACAGGAATCTAGTTTAATAGGCATCCTACAAGCATTTGATCAAAGTCGGTACTAGGTACTAGGTTATCTTTAATGCGCGATTATTTAATAATAATAATAATAACACATACAATCACAACAACGTCTAGGTTCCAAACTAAGCATTAGCTTGTATTTTGGGTACCAGCGGAGACATCACATACATATAACAACCAAGACCCGGTGCCAGTATTAATATTCCTCATATTAATACTGGGACCCGACCTGGGATTCGAACCCGGGACCTCCAGGTTCGTAGGCAGGGTCGCTGCCCACTAGGCTAAGCGGTCGTCGAATATTTATAAGGAATTTGGTTTGGCAATCCGGTCTCGTCGCTTTTTTGAATAACGTGCGTGGCAAATAATGAGTCGCATGGATAACAATAAGTGAGTATTTTAAATAGGATTATTAATTTTCAAAGGTTTAATTTTGTTTTCTTTCCTTTATAGGAAATATCTTACATATGGAACTAACACTTTCCTTGTTCTTTCCCTATAAATTCAATTATCCGAGAACAATTAATCCGGGTAATCGCGTCTATACTTTACTTTCGTGTTCCGTGCCATTTGGCAGTAACTATAGGTACGTTTCGAATTCAGCACAAGTAAATTAGAATCGAACTTTTTCAAATTAAAGATGCTCTGCTTAAACACATAATTTTCGCTACTATCACCACTAAAAAGGATTATAGCAAAATTTTCATAATACCTGGGTCACCCCACACAACGCCATCTAATCCCAAAGATAGCAAGTATTATACTTGTATTTAGGGTACCAGACTACTGATATACATACTTAAATATTCTTTATAATATACACATGTAAAGATATTTTATAATAATAATAATAATGTATACATCGCAACAACATCTAGGCCCCAACTTTACACTCATACACGGAACAAGTAAACATATTCATGCACACAAATATTTGTCCCAGGCGGGAATTGAATCCGCGTCTTGTGGTTCTACTATTAGGGTTCTTTAACTACTCGGCCCTCGGTCAACTTGAAAAAGGTGATAATGTTGTCTATGCCGTAACATAATTTTCTCTATTACCAGTACCAATAAGGAATATAGTAATATTAATGATACATCCTGAACTGTGACCTATTCACACATCCAAAGACTAACGACGAAAAACACTCGACCCTCGTAAACCAACAACACAAAAAGCGTCATTAGATCCACTTTTGTTAAGTTCTTTGGCCCATTAAGATAGTGAGACAGCCGGGTGTAATTAGAAAAAAAAAGTCGCAGAGAAGTGTACGGAGAAATCATAATTAATCGTCTCCATCCTTGATAGAGAGCTTTCCACCGTTTTCCACCGCTTTCTATGTTTTCTTGGGACGTAATAAATTAATCTCCATTCGCTTTCCCTTTGCGGCGAGCGAAACAATGGCCGAGGGACGTAACTTTGTTTTCCAGTTCTTATATTTCGTTTCTTATGAGGATGCGTTGGGTCTCGGACATTTGTGTTTTTTTTCCCTTTATTATTGTTGTGAGAAATGTTATATTTTTAGTAAGTATTAGTTTTTCTTGCATTTGAAATTTATTCTATATCGTCCTTAGTTATTAGATTTTTATTGACCAAAATATTTTATGTAACTTTGCCATGGCAAAGGTAGTCTACGCCAATTTTGTCATCTATCCTCGTATTTAAAGTTATTGTCCCATGCAAAAACTTTAAGTATTCGTCCTAGTTTCGCGCTGAACGACAACACGCACGCGATGTTACCCCCGCGATGGGAAAGGTATATAACCTCTCCACCGGACTTGGTGCATCACCATTCACTCTCTCGTATCTCGGAAGCGGCCTGCAGGGCTAACATGCACACCGCTATCGACGCATTAATTAGTCCTGCAACGAGATACCTTTTTAGGTGACATATAGAGATGTCACATAGAGACAAAATTTTGTCGCGGTGTGCATGCTAGCCTTGGTGGCCGCGTCCGGAGTTTTTCCTGACTTTAATTTAAGTCGAATTAATTGTTAATCTTCGAAAAGTTCACTTATAAGCTTTAAATATTGTTATATTGTATATATAAGTACATAACTCGCCCCGCAGGATGATTAAATTAGGTCTGTAATTCCGTTAAATATTCGAACAATCAAAAGTGGTGCCGCTCTGAAGGCGCCTCAGTGGCTTCTAGTGAACAATATCCGCGCCTACAATGTGTAGCGACCACAGCCACCGCGTTGCAACTGGGCCGCCGCGCCGTATCGTACCCTGGCATCGTCGTCCGTTCGGAGTGCTACCATCGCCATTCGCTGTCGGGATCTGCGACCGATACGGGCGATCTTGTAAAATTTTCTAGATAATTTTCGTCAGTTTATCGTTTTGGGAATGTAGGTATGATATATAGCGCAAACATAACCTCACACCCTAAGCATCCCGGTGCTTACGAGATGGGTATAGTTCGCCTCAAACTTTATGGCGGATCGGAATACAACCCTATAAGCGTGCTTGCGCAGGTACAGTCATATACCCCTTGCTCCACTGCGTCCCGCTTCATCCAAAACTGGTTACAGCGACGCGACTTGTGACTATGTTCACATCCGCCATAAATTTTGATTGGAACTGTAAACGCACAAGACTTGATACCACCCAGTAAATTAGATTAGTTGAGATTTGTACCTCTACTACCGTCACGAACCAGATACGATTTGACGACCCGCTCGTGCTTCCATAGGACTGGAGGTAAGTTGGCCTCACTTGCTGATTGGTTGGCCTGCAACATGGATTAAACCGCTTTAGTAGAAACGTGGCAACTGAACTTACATGGGGTCTCAATAGGCTATTTTCGGTTCGGGAATACTAAAAAAAGTGTCGGGCACCACTCCAATCCGAGTCAGTTTATGTGATGAATACAACAAATCGTGCTGAAATTAGAACAATGTGGTTCAGGTTCAGGTACAGAAATATACAATAACGGACTTTCATGGGTGACATCATCACATTACCACCAGCGCACAATAGTACCAGTTAAATTAATCTTTATTACTTCTTCGGTCACGTAATTAAATTCAAGTCAGAACCTGTGTACCACCTCTATCCAAAAGAGATATATAAACAACGTTGAAGGTCTTTCTCAGCCACGCGCAATACCTAAACAAAAGTGTAATAACTATTGTCTAGGATATTCGCGCATCATTTAATAACTCTGTGAAAGAACGCTTATCTCTGTAATAACATTGTGTTACTTAATTTAAATTATATCTCTAAAGACATAATCTTCGCGTTACTAGTTTTATCACACAAAGTCCAGACGAAAACGAGTTTTTTAAATAAAGTTTAAATAAGGCTTTGCCCGCGTGAACTACACAGTTTTACCGGCATAGCTAAATGAATGCGATGCTCCAGAATATCGTGACACTTTCTAGAAAATTTTGCACTACCTAAGAAATCTCTATACTTAATTTCATCAAAATCCATTTAGTCATTTTTGCATGTAGAATAGCTATCGCACAAGTTGGTGCCAAAATTGGTCAACCTTTTTCGAGATAAACCGGAACAGACAGACAGACACTACAATTTTATTAATTAATATAGATAAAAAAATGGTTTTTACGCTTGACAACGTCCTCTTTATGTTTGCAAAATTTCAGTAAAATCGGATCAGCCGTTTCGGAGACTAGCCCGAATAAGCAGACAGATAAACACACAGACAAAAACAAAGGGCTGATGGAATGGAATGGAACCTATTTTTAATGTGCATAACTTCATTAAAACCTTTAAAAGTTTAGCTCGAACATACTCATAGACAGACAGACAAACAAAAAGTAGCTCACCCCCGATGATGCCCTTTGCAAGTCTGCAAAATTTCATTGAAATCAGTTTGGCCGTTTCGGAGATTAGCCGGAATAGATAGACAGACAGACACTACAATTTTATTAATATTGGGGATATATCTGGAAACTAAGATGTAAGATTTTAACTCTCTAATTTACTATATGACGAGACTGACAGTCGACGGTTAGTGGAGTATTTGAAAACGAAGCCGACGACAAAATTTATCGTAAAGAAAAAAATAATATAAACGAATTGTAGAAATCGTTGATGTGAAGGTGACCTGCATATTTTATAAGGAATGGACATCTATAAATTAGTAATTTTTTTTTCAGTACAATTATATGGTGACTTTTTAATCACCAACCGAATTTTAATATATTCCCTGTGAAGATAGCAAAGTTGTCTTTATAATGTCACCTGTGTTATCACTCAGGACTAAAATATTGAGATATGACGGCACAAAGTTAAAATGTTAGCGTGGGAGTGCGTTGGCCAACCTGACGATTGCATCGGTCGGCGTCACATGCGGGATACCCTTCCCCGGTACATTCATGGTCGCTCCTTTATCTTGCGCAGTATTTGCGTTTGACGTTGTAACGCTGTACAGATATTTCTTTCGGAAAAATAATTTCATTGTGAAAATTCGACCTATTCGTTTTTCAACTGAATGCCTAAAAATCATTGGATGATGATAAAAAAAGCCTCCTGTAAATTAAAAATGTGGTAAGTATATGCTTATATTTATTCAACTTTTCAGTCTTGCTGTAGTCTCTCACTAAAATAGTGGTCACCCCAGAACCACTGCAAGTTTATTTTCTGCACAAAAATACGCCGAATTGCAGAAAGCGCTCTCGCACGTAAGCCATTACATGTGTGTGTTCACAACTTTTCTTTTCACGTTTGTATGTCTAGATGTTATTGACTTCCCTGATGTTTTTTTCTCTGAATGAAATCCGTTTGTGAAGGTGGAATTGAGTTAACTGCCAAATACATTTCCTTATTATTCTGGTGTTGTTTTGATAATGTATTTATCGTTCGGATCGGTCGAATAGTTGGTATAAAGAAAATAAATGATTTGTTCGGCAAAATATTTCCGTATCACGTATGGCGCCGCCGCACCGGATTCCACATGACATTTTCGCTTCACAACAGTTTACGATGCACAAATACTCAAAATTCGATGTTAACTTTCATAAAATCCACATGTCACTCTGACACTGACAATACGGTATTTGACTAATATTAAATATATTAAATTTACAATTAAATTTATCAAAAAATAGACTATAAACGATAACAAAATTTGTAAACAAAATTATATTCAGTTGAAGGATATGAAAATTTTACGCTATTAAAATTGTATCTCTGTCTCTTTCTTGCGAAACGATATTAAACATACTTTTAAATGGCCTGACTTCACATATAGATACGCTGTGCGGTATTGCCATCTCTGTATAAGAGGACATTTTAAACATTATGTATGCATGCATACATACATACACAGACACATACACACACTAAAATATTATTATACATACATATAGCGTTACACTTCCATTCCCTATGTGGTATAATTAATTTGTATCATTCTTAATACCTAATTCACATGGTTTTGTGTCTTTATTACATTACCTTGAAAATTTTATTAGGTTAAGTCTCTTTTTGAACAAGAAAGTGAATAAATGTCTATTTTTACTATTATTATTATTCATACCTTTGTTAACAATGATTTATTTTTTAATTCTTTAGCTTTTGTCATATCTTTAGAAAACTCTATAATATAAAAAAAATTGTCAAATAGCCATCAACTAGCCTATTTGTTTGCTATTATAGTTCTTTGAACTTAATTTTCACTCCATTCTTATAACTCACCTATCACAAAATCTATCTGCCGTCAGCTTCCTGCTTGTCAAGTTCCTGATATTATACCTACTAGTAGTTACGATAGCCAAACATCCTAGCGCTTTCCAGAAAATTCCCAATAAAAATAGTTTTAGGTAAGTCGTTTTTAGGTTAATATTGTAGCTACGCGTAACAACATGTGAACTGTATATTCAACAAAAGATACTAAACAAATACTAAATTTTTGCCAACAACAACTTTATAACGAAATAATCTCGACTGCAGTTTAAGTAAGAAATTTTTAACACATTATTTTAAATATTTTGCATGAATTATTTAGCCACTACTAAATATGTATTTAAATTTTTGATAGCTATATTTAATATCAAATTCCATTGGCTTTTTTTAATTTCAAAATTTCACGTCCTTTCAACACAGAATGATATTGTGTGTCTAGATGTTTTATACAGATAATGTCTCGTTGGAGACATATCCGACTTTAAAATGATGTACCTATCTTCATTTCACTTCATCAGCCCGTTTTCATCCTACTGCAGGGGCTTAGGCCTCACCCAGGGAGAGGGGGGCAATGTACCTATAATTGGTGTCAAAGAAAAATCTGAAAAAAATTATGTAGTGGTGGTTGTTAGAAATAATTTATAAATAAATTATTCTTTATTTTACATAAAAGCTTTGACATTTAGCTGAAAACTATTTATTACTGATGAATCACGTCGTGGAAACGCAGCGGTTATGTGGTCATTAAGAAATTCATTTTTATGCATCACGAAGTAAACTGAATGTCGTTTTATGTGATCATGACGGAATTCAATATTTGAATGACCATCGCCCTTTATAATTTTTTTTTTATATCTAGCAATTGATAGGTACTCCCAACTATTTATACAAATTTAAAAGTTCGAATCGGAGCTTGCATTCAGCACTAGCGCGCCCAGTTAATGAAGCTTATAGCTTGTTCAATACTACTTCCCACTTTAGTTTACTTAAACGTCGCTTAAGTTCTTCGCTCTACAAAAGCTCTTTAACAAAGAGATGCGCTACTAACTTTCTTGTGCCTCATTAAATATTAACAATTATTTAACTATTCTTTTAAATAGGTATTTATTATCGCTTAGAACAACTTCTTAAATTATGCAAGCTTGATGGAAGTCAACACACGTTAGTGTATACACAGCATTTCGATCATCCATGGAGACATACATATAATATATACTGCTCTTGATATTCAAAAAATAAACAGTTCTAGTACTGACGGCTGTTAGGCACTGTGCCGGCTTCTTGCAATCGACATGTCATCGGAAGTCAACATCTGACCAGCACCGCTCTGTTGGGCTAAAATCGACAGGCCGTGGAAGTTTTCATCACCTTGTGCACCGATGCAGTGGCGCCTCGGAGTGATCACCGGCGCCCCTGTTTTTATCTGGCCCTGCTGCGTTTGCTGATGCGGTGCCTAGCCTAACGAGTGGCATACCTCTGTCGGGCGCAGCTTACCTTGGGCTGTGTCTGTGTAACGCGGCACTTAATTGTGACCGGTGCCGGTGGGCTTTTGGCTGTAGCTGGTGCGTTACGCTTGCCTACAGTCTATACGGACGAGTGTTACTGGTTTGGGCGTGCCTACTTTCTTACTTGTAGATACTTTATTTCTAAATTGTATTATTTTCTGAATTGATGTGAATCCTTGTAGTTAAATCCTGAACATAATTAGGACCCCCTTCATTCCAACACCTTAGTATATAGCATCAACATTGAGCACTTTCTATAGACCTGCGACATGACCGGGTAACAAATACTCACACCTAACCTATAATGCCGATTATAATATAGACTCGTGTGTAGGCATTTTAACGCCAATCACCAATTAAGTTACCGATTGGCGACTGCTCCAGCATGCTTCTCCACTTGTCTTTTTAATTTGTAATAGTGACAGATAAAATAAAAATTAAATATTCCTTGTTGTAATTGTTAAACACACTAACGTAACAACGTAATTCTATAAACATAAACGAAGTGACTATTGATCCGGAAATTAAACGAATAATATACAGACCTTGATTCATCCGGCTACTGGACGGCCGGATAAATAACATATTTTTATTAATTAATCTACTGGAGCCCCCCTCCTCACCCCGGGGGAGGCCTAAGCCCCTGCAGTGGGGTAAAAATGGGCTGATGATGATGATGATGATGAATCTACTGGAGAATCTATAAATATGTGTTTTTATTTAGTTGGCTTAAAATTCTTATTATTCGTCTGGTTGTCCACTGGATGAATACCATACCATCAGTCCATTAATGCCCCACTGGATGAGCTTAGGTCGCCCCCCTCCCCCCCTCGGTGTGAGAGGGCTCAGAGCTTAATCCACCACGCTGTTCTAATGCGGTTTGGTAGATTTTAAGGATTGCCATCTATTGCTGGCAAACGGCTTAACGTGTTCTCAGAGACACAGTCACTGATAGTTATGTACATAAGTTAGAAAAACTCAATGGTACTTGCCTTGGGTTTTGCTACTCAGTTATCACAACACTTACCAAGAATAAAGCTCGCTATCATGACACCGATTGATGATTAAAAATATATTATTGGTTCGGCAATCAGACCAATAAAATACATTCGGCTACTGAACCAATTAAGTTGAACTTTTGCGAACATAGGTTGATGTTAGTGCGAGAAGCGGAGCGACGAGCCACCTTTTGAATCAAGTTGATAATTGAGGCAGCCTTTTGAAACAAATAATTCGAGGTTATACTTAAATGTTACAAAATTACAATAGAATCAATTGTTCATCACGAACGGACGGATTCCACGAAATCCATTAATATATTAAAACCAAATCTCATTTTCAAATTAAACATTTTAATATTTTTCCATCTCTCTTATTACAACATTAATTTTCATTAAAAGAAGGTACACAGTCCTAGGCAAAAGGGACTACTCAACGAAATTAAACTTTTAATGATGTTGATTCAAACTTCGCTTTAAGATCCCGAACATTTTTGCCGTCATCAACATGAACTTTCCCTTCATTTTGTGAGGCATCCACAGTTTAGCTATGTTATTTTGGTGTAGTTTTATATTTATTAATTAAACAATAACAAATTAATTATGATATAACATAAGACAGGTCGAAAAATTAAAGGCATTTGTTTCTCTTTGTTGTTACAAACGGATTTTATCACCACTGATTTTAATAAAACTTACCATCTTGGTAAATAGGTGTATTTCCAATTAAAACAAAATATTATGGTGATTTAGAACTGATGTAAATGGCAGGCAAGCGAGAAGAACGCCTCAGCGGTATATAGCAGCTACGTCGTGTTGGGGCTTATGTGGCTCATTTTTATTAGGAATTCCATGTGTGTTGTGATTGTCATCGAGGAGGCCGCGGCACAAACAAGCACAAAAAAAGCGTACTGGGATCGGTAAAAAAGATTGAATGTATTTGTATGGAGCTGTCTTTTGTTTTCAGCTATGGTTCCGCTTCCACCGTATTCATGGCTGCGGCCAAGCATCCAACACGAAAATTATTGCATTTCTTTCCCTATTTTTTTCAAAACGATCGTCTATTTCGTTTTTAGTTTCCTATCATACCGGAGCATTTCAGTGCTTTTAGAAGGCCTGATCATACAAAATATAAATAAGCTTTATTATTAATTTGTAGTGACTTAGCACTACAAATTAATAATAAAGTAAATTGTTAAAAAACCGACCTCAAAGTACTGCTTATACATAGGGTATAATTAAAGTTTCTGGAACTGGCCACTTACAATAGAAAAAATAGAAAGCCATTTATGAAATTTGAAAATGGAACTCTCTGAAAACACGTTACTTTTGTAAATTGCAAGATAGTCATTTGTTTCTTGATTGTGGCGTCGTCGGTTTGAAAATCGTGTGTCGAAATCACAATGAACTTAACTAGAGGAAATTTTCACGCTATGATTTTTTGTTATTTTCGCTGCGGCTTAAGTCAGTTAAAGAGTTGCCAGAGAGATAATACAACCAGAATAGGCAAGCTCTATACGGCCCTGCATGTGACGGTCAGGCAACTCAGGCATGGAAGAAAACCCAACGGAAAATAACTGTACCTAGTTGTATTCTTATTTTACTTTTAAGCCCCAAAGAGCTATTAACTCCGGATGCTTAAAATAAGAAGAGATAGATTTAGTATAATTCTGTATAAATCAAGGTACCTACTTATGTTCTCCGTTTCTCTCTGTTGATGCCCGCATTTCTGACTAGCTTGCTTACCCTATTCTATTATCTATGTTACTGCTTCTGCTACTGCTATATTGCTATTGCTGCTGCTACTGCTGTCGGAGTGAGGTTGCATAATATTTCGAAAAAAAAAAACAGTCGGTGTTATAATGTAAGAAAAATCAACGGATCTCCTGCTTTCGCACGAACTTCCTACGACATTAAAAATGAACCTAACGGAATAAAGTAAACACACATATTTTGGATAATATTTTTCGAAATAAATTTTTTTCGCTAAAAAAATAACACAACTATATCTGAATAAGCTTAAAACTTCGAAATATATAACATACTGTACGACATTTCGATCGAACAAATCGAATTAGTACGAAATGTAACACCGACGCATATCCGACTTCCAACTAAGGGCACCCTTAACCACTACTTGCGATTGTCAGATTCTAACAATTTTAGTCTCAATCGATCTCCCGTCTAATTACCCCGAGCCGTTTTTTTATTTTTTTTCTTATTCGGACCTAGTTCTGGAGATATCGGGCTCTCAAAATAAAAATCGGGAAAAAAAATTGCGATTTTTTTTTGTTTTTTGTGGATATTTTTTTTGTTTTTGAACTTTTTCCCAATTTTGTTTTGCCATCTCGTAGAACTCGCTGAGTTGCGTATTTTGACATCACGTTCATCCCCATATCTCAAAAACTCTTCGTGCAATCTGCCTGTCTCACAAAACTCCCAAATGACCCCCTATACGCTCCAACGAAATGAAAGTCATTTCTAATGACAATATGCGTTACCCATTGAAAATTATTAGAACAAAAATTAGTAATTAACTAATAATTAACTATAATCGTCATCGATAAGTCATTCATCACCTATCGTTAGTCGAGTGAGAGGTCACTAAATCGTCCAATATCTCGCTGGGAGCGCATCGCGTGGGCTGCCATCGAGATTCAACGATTGCATCAGAAAATTATAGTATGAAATACATTGTAGATTTCATTCGCGATTTGTTTCGGTTAAGGTTCTATTCGTTTGCACGATTTTAAACATTAATTGGATACAATGTATTTTGATATACTCATATTGATCTTATATGAATTATGCGATGGAAACGATTATGCGATGGAAGGGAATAAACACAAAATATCCTAAATGTTGATTTAGTTGACAACAGTACATGATACTCGTACAATAGAGAGTGCAATGTCTGATTTACCTATAGAACTAAACTGATTCGAAGAAACTTGACATAGTTTCCACATTTTAGTTACTTTTTTCAGTTAACATAACGTAGTTCTTACGTGAGCCAGTTTTCTTATAGGCAGTTTTTGTTGTGATTGCTAAACTGTAAAGATGCGCGCAACACTGAACGTACGTATTGCAGTGAATATTTAACTAGTCTAAGTATGTCGAAGATTTAACAGTGCAAAGCGGAGGCAAAGACAATGCAAACTTCGAACCGGCCCATATTATTTATATCTCCTCGACGTTATACTTACATACTAACTTACATTCATACAAAGTAATTATACTGAAGGAAGTTGATATGCCTATACAACTGAAAAATATGTCTTTAGAAGGCGACACGAGCCAATTGCCTAATCTTCTGTTAGTGTAGCTAGAATTGGCGAATAAAGTAGTGCAAAGTTGCTCTAATGTTAAGAAAAAAATTACAGCTTCTGTTTGTAGTAATAATTTGTTTTATGCTAAAGAGTATTTGAATTTCCTTGTATATTCTACGAGTGTTTATCGTAGAGCTTTTCTAGTTACCCATGTTACCTTTAAAGGGAAATATAATTTTTACCCGAATTTTCTCAGCAACTTAAATCAACAAGTACATTTTTCATAACGCCAAATAAAAGTGGCATTGGAGTAGATAGCATTCTTGTACCCGCATACCGATTTGGTCGGCTGGCCTTGGTATCGGTCGAATGCCGACCTACACGGTCTCGTTTTGACGAAGTGTAAACTCGCAATTATTGTATTCTACGTGTATATGTATTCTACGTATATGACCTTTTTCTTATTGACCGATTATTTAATTTTTAGATTATATTAGATTATATTTAGATTATATTTAATCCTTGTGCATGAATTCTATACGGATTTGAAATTCTTTTTATTGTAGTAATTTTTAAGGGTGCATTCAGCTAGTAGAAGGTACTAATAGCCTACCTAAAATATTGACAATATTCGATGACACAAAATTATTTATATAATTAACGTGTTCTAATAAACTTGCATATACTGCATTTAGATCGAAACGCTCTATTACATTGTACATAATGATCAAGTTTGTCATAAAAATTATATTAGATAGAAGAATACACAAAACTGATTGTAAATTCAGAAATATTTTACTTATTAGCAGTACCTAAGGGTAACCTTTAAAAAAAGGGGAAGTTAGCCGCGATAATTTAGGCGACAGACATCTTGTATTCAATTCTAATGTTTATTAATTTCAATGAAACTCTAATATTAGAATAGACCATCGTAATAGACATAGAGATAACGAATGTGATGAATGAATACTAATGCTATTAATATGTTATTATCTTTAATCATAACATTTCGAAAGCTTGTAAACGAAATTGCCTGTTAACAATTTTTTCTATTACAAATTGTGCACTCATTTTAGGTCAGTCCCTACTTTACGCCAATCATCGCGTTGTATATACATTTCGTTTCAATTCAAATGCCAAATCAGATAAAATACGCAATTACGAAACGATCACTCAGAAAACTGAACAGTTCATTGTTTAAAATATTTCATCACGCGACCAAAACTAGTGCATTGCGCATGCATCCACCAAAACAAAGCGCCCTGTTTGTTTCATTGAGGCCCCCATAGCGGCAAACGAGTCGTTGACATTTAGTAAGGTCGGCGATCTTATTTCCGAAGACACCTGTGGTCCTTTTAATGTCACTTCCCTGACGCCTTATGTCGCTCCTGCCGCCGACACACGCCACAACATTTTCGCGGTCGAGCCGCGGGCCCTTTCAACATGCCCCAAGGCCTCACCGCCGCCCGGTATATAACGAGTTCAACCGCCCGCAACGACACACTCCGTTACTTTCACGCGAGCAGTGCACGTTTGAGCAAAATGTACAGGCTCGCTCTATTGTCCTTTGTGATCGCGACGGTGTGGTGCCAACAGGAGGGCGCCCGTCGCGTCCCTAAATACGCCGGAGACCCGAAGATCGCCGCTATACTACAGGAGGCGCGATACCTCAACGGAAATGGCGCGTTCGGCGCAGCCTATCAGCAAGAAGATGGAATAGACTTCAAGGAAGAGACCGACGCTGATGGAAACAGGAAGGGCAGTTATTCTTACCTCGATCCTAGTGGTCAACGTAAGACGGTCCATTACACCGCAGGAAAGAATGGTTTCCAAGCTACAGGAGATCACATTCCCAGCGCCCCTCAACATGCCGCGCCCGCACCTCAATACAAACCGGATCCTCAGTACAACCCGCCCGACTACAGAGCTCCTCAACAGTACAGTGCGCCGGCGCAGACACGTAATTACAATTCTGACCCAGAAGATGGACAATACTACCCAGAGCTCTATGAACGCGAAAACTACGTAGAACCCCCAGCACCAAAGAGTTACTCTCCAGCACCTCAACCCCAATATCAACCTCAACCCCAATATCAGTCCCAACCACAATATCAGCCCCAACAACAATACCAGCCACAGCCACAACAATATCAACCGCAGAACACCTACACCGGTATACAACAAGGACAATACAGTGGTGTCCAGCAGCAACATTATTCAGCACCGGCACAAACCGCTCCTCAACAATTTTATGACCAAACTACGCCTCAACCCTCGAGATTTTTCCCTCCTGGGAAATTCAGCTTGAACCGTTCGCCTGACGGCTTCACTTATTCTTTCAGTAAGGCGTAAAATGAATGTGACTGAACTTGGCAAGTAGCTAGGCCCGATACCACCGATTCCTGCGATATTTAGAACGCAATATCGCGTTGTTGGCTTTGTTAAGCACTGGGCCGATTAGCGATCCGCCGAGTCATGTCAGAGCGGTTCAAAAGCATTTCTTAATTGTTGTTTGCTGTGATATTGTGAGTTTAATGGACGGGAATACTCGTGCATATGTTGATAGTTATTGTAATGGGGTCGGACGTCGCGACGTGTGATGAAACTACATAAAAATTTGTAAATAATAAAAATGATAAACAGTAAAACTTTTTTTCCTTTTAACATATTATATACTTCATAGGTTTGAACTTAAATAATATAAATATATTTTTATTGTATTCAAAATTATTCTGAACTACAGCACAATTTACTAATACCATTGAGAATGAGAAAAAAACTGCTATTTATTTCTTAATCGAATACAATTTCTATACTCTACACTAGATAGGTCAAGAAAATGAGAAGTTTTCGCTTGTAGCTTAAGATCCTTCCTGGCGAAAATAATACTAACGACATTTTTTTTTTTAATTTGTTCAGGAAACTTTTATACATTTTATACATGGATTACACATACAGGAAATAAAAATAAAGTTGAGAATATTGTAACATCCGATAAAATGCTTTCTATAGTCGCTACATTTACACAGATAAACAAAGAACAAAAGAAAATTAAACAAAAAAATTAAATAAAAAACCAATTAATACAACTAAAACTAACAAATGAAAACAGTGTTAGCAACAACATTATAAATAAAATTTAAATAGACTCTTTGATAAATTTTTTGAAGGAATAGAAAGAGTGATAGTGTAAGTCGATGGGCGCAAAATTATTATTATAATTGTGACTAATTCTGTCCAGAGGTGCACGCATTCATGAGTCTGTCCATGTTTTGTCCTGAGTTTTCGCATGATCTCACCACAGACGTACAAAACTATTGAACTGAAATACCTGTTTCACATAAATAACACGAGTAAGTAACATTTTAAAGGTTGTAACGAACTATTTATATTACAAATATCAAGTAAGTGTAGGTAAATAAAAAACTCGTCTAGATTTACTTCCTGCTGTGTATAAGCGCCCGGACTTTCGGGTCTTTGGGCGTGTGCTGTGTCCGCATTCTACCTTGCACAAATGTAGGTATAATCAACCGAGAAATAATTTAAAATGTTGTTCTATAAGCAGTTTAACATTGAAGTTTTTATACTGTGCATAAAGGACCATTTTATCGTAGCCTCGTGTCAACTAACGGACAGAATCACAAACATGCAGTTATATCACAATAGAGTGGATAGAGAGGAAATAAAAATTTGAAAGCTTCCAAATGATTTCATTGAATAATTTATAAGATATTAAAAAAAAACATGTATTCGTAGTTTATTTTTAACATTTCTAATGTCCGCCTCGGGTACGTATCCAAGTTATATTATTTGTTTAATTTTTGTATTCATAATATACACGACTAGCGGTCGTACCCGGCTTCGCCCGGGTGGACTATGGAAACGTTCCTTTCCCGTTCCAAGCATATAATACATTGAACCCGTGCGAAGTCAGGGTGGGTCGCTAGTCTAATCATATAGTATCATCACATTACACTGTGGTATCATCGTCATCACCCAAAAACCTTCCTCGCTTATAGCTCATTCTATTGCTGAAATTTGTATCAAAGTCCATTGCGTGGTTTAGAAGTAAGAAGATGACGAACAGAGGCAAACTGCGAATTTATTTTGTGGCGCTATGGTCGCGCTATAGTTTTAATATTTCGACAACTTCTAGAATATTAATTTAAATTGTTTGGTGTAAAGGGTGATTATAATATGTATGAAATGCTTAAGATAACTAACGTATTTAACTTGATAAGGATTAATGTCATGTTCAAAAAACATCTTCGCAAATAGTGCATTATGTTAGAACAAATTTGATTGCCATAAAAAAGGCTATAATAAGTTAACCTTAAAAGATACACATATGCTGTCGCAGACTTTTGGTTAGCACTTTTAAAGGGAAACAATTCCGTAATATATGATTTTTGATTAACTTAACTGTTTACGCAGCGCGCGCAACGAAAGCGCACAAAGGAACAATTTTTCCCGTTTTTGCAACATTTTTCATTGATGCTCCGCTCCTATTGGTTGTAGTTGATGTAGTAATAGTTTATAGCCTTCCTCGATTAATGGACTATCTAACACAAAAAAAAAATTCTATTCGAACCAGTAGTTCCTGAGATTAGCGCGTTCAAACAAACAAACAAAAAATATGGCCTATTGTTTCCTCAATCAATGGACTATCCAACACAAAAAAAAATTCAATTCGAACCAGTAGTTCCTGAGATTTGCTCGTTCAAACTAGCAAACAAACTCTTCAGCACTATAATATTATAAAAAATAAGTATATAAGTATAGATATCGAAAATTAAACAAAAATGAAAGAAAATTAGATATGTAGTTGAATATTTATTTAATTTAGATTTAGGTATAATGTTTTCGGCCAAAGTCAGCTTAGTAAACATAAATGATAATTGTAATTTTAATCTTAATTTTTGGCACCATAAATGTTCTGTATACTTTTAACATATATGTAACTTGTATTTTTGTATAATTTTTAAGAAAATCTTTTATATGTTTTGCTGTAAGTGTACCTTAAATAAATAAATAAACAATGAATTATAAATATTATTATTCATATTCATTTATTCCACAAAGTAAGTGCTACATAAATTGGTAAATGTTCCAGAACATGCATGTCTTACAGTGTAATCGTCAACAAAAGGATAAAATATAATTATAACTTTATTACAACTACGTCAAAAAATAAAAATAAATTAACATAAAACTTCATGAAATATAACAATAAACAATAATAAAATATTTTTATTGAAGCTTTGTTCATATCATATTAATTTTCTTTTTAAATATAACTGTAACTTTGATTGGCAATAAAGATTATTATTATTATATTAATTTTGTATAAAACAAATCGATTGTTAAAATCGATATCCACTTTCAGTGAACCCTCAAGATTCTATTTATATCTATTTTGTGTTTGATATTTAACACGTGTAACACGAAACATTGTGGCTTAACTTTGAGGCTAGTTGGTTTTGGTTTAAGTATCCATATATTTAAATATATACAGGTCGCAAAATAAAACGCCTACATTGCCTATCATTTAACCATAAAATTATGTTGGATATCTTGTGAATGTTTTTTTTTATTATTAATCAGAATAGACTGTACACAGTAGATCACCTTAAGTTTAATACAAGGATATTTTGCTATGTAACCGGTACCGCCACGCCTCGCTTTCCATTTACCCACGTATTAAGTCAGCTATTGCATTGAAATAGCTCGAACCGAAGCAAACGGGCCAAACGTTATATAATTACCATTTCAAATAGATGTCAAATTACAATTATTTTTTTAATTAATATTTTTAACCTTATTTATTGTCTGATGTATATGATACGTACTAGCAACGATTGCCAAGAATATGGAAAAAGTTGTGGTTATTTATATTTGTAGAAGTTTTTTGATTATATTTATGATAATTATGTTATGGTAATTTGACTGACCGTTCGCGCTCTAACGTCATTATTTTATAACGTATTTTTTAGTCACTTTGCACATGGGTTTATTTTTATCGTCTATGGTTCTACAAATACCATTTTCGACCTGATTGGATAAGTTTATGGATTTGAAAACCTGCTAAACTCATTGAAGGCTGAACTTACCAAATTCTAACGTTTCGCTATAATCATATTAGAAAATTCGACTAATCGGGATACTTTTACTCTTTTTAATAACAAAACAAAATAATATCTGAATAGCTCGAAAAATAAAAATAAATAAAATGAAATTTTGATTCTATGACTTATCATTGAATAACGTTTATTAAGTTTTTTTTTTAAATGTTGATATATTTCGTTTTTTCGTAATAGGCATATCACTATTAAAAAGATATGTATCTAAATATGTGCAAAGATGTTTTTAAAGTAACAATAAAGGTATCGATTGTCTTGAGAAATTGTTCATTTAATTGGTTGAACCAGTAGAATAAATGTAATTAAAAATAACAACTGCCGGTCGCTTGTACTTGCCGTCCTGCTGATGGTGAAACTTTCTGCGCAAGAGACATAAATTTATAAATTTATTATATATAACATAACGGTTTAGGACATTTTTTTTGACAATGAGACTAAACTTTAATATACGTTATTAATATATGTTATTATATTAAAATCGAATTTCTTCTTCATCTCACAACCACTAAAAAAATTATAATCATAAAAATCAATACACAATGATATTTGTTCAATTAATCAGTGTATGTAAAATTATTTGTGCTCCTTTTAACGCCTCGTATAAAATAATAGCCACGTAGCATAAACTTCAAGAGCAAATAAAATAAAATTTCACATTTATATCTATGGAATCATGATTTAATATACCCATATATATAGTATAAATATATCGTAATTTTTAGAAGGCAGAACAATAAGAAGGAAAATAACATTCAGTGAAGTTTCACAAAATAACATTAGATGCGCGAAAAACAATTAAATACATGTTAAGTCGTAAGAAAACATTTAATAAAAATTATTTTAAGTATGAAATGGTCTTTATACATATTTCTAATTAAATGTTTAATTTATTACTTTTACAAATAAACTCTACAAACGCTACGTAAACGCTACGTTTTAAATTCAAGATCAATAAATTCATTTTATAGTTGCTTTTCAATTCCTTAATAAACGCGTCTACACTCAAGCATTTTTCGAATAAAATTAAAGTAATTTTCGCAATCGATGTCAATTGTAACACTAAGGCAGCAAATAGTTACATCATGTTGAGTTGAACAAAATCCAAAAAAATAGAGCACGTAGAGCTTATAGAACTAAACAAGTGAGCAAGTAAGCCGGTGTCGCAAACTAACCGTTCCTATGTTTTCAAACTTATTATTTGAATTTTACCCATGAACATTCATCCCTATCACGGAACCCTACAGTGCGTAGTTTGACTCGCACTTTAGGTTAGTTTTTTTTGGAAATTTTTGGTTTTAGTTTTTTTATGCATCAAATTGCGATGTCACACTCGACGCCATCGTGAAAACAATACGTAACAAGTTGTATAAAAATATATTATGTTAGATTTTTTTTTTTAAATGGATATTGACAAAAAATTAAAACTAATACATTGATACAAAAAAGGCGTCATAGAAACCTTATTAGGTTTTAACATAAAGTTAATAACTTAATTAATAACTTAATTTTAACAGTATGTAGGTATATACAGTTCTTAAATTATTACATTACACTTCAGAAAAATGCTTTTTCAGCAGGGTTTTAATTTGGTTTGGTTTTAGGGAAATAAAATCACCAGGGTAAGGGTTTTTGGTAGTTGGTTAAGAGTGTCCGTCAACATGAAATCTAATGTTCTTTTACCTTATATTTTGGCGTATCAAATGTAGGTAAATAAGCAAGCCTTCTAAGTTTACATAGCCTGTTTCTCTGTGATAACTCATCTATTTTATTTTTATTTTCTATTATAATTGACAATTTTACTTTTTCATAAGTACTTAAGGTTCCAGTATAGGAGAACAGTTTACAGTAGTCGTTTCTATACTTGGATTTCACATTTGTGGAAACAATAGTCTTCAACAGTCTTATTTGTAGTATATAAATTTTATTTAGGTATGTTCTGTAAGCTGAACCGTAACTACTAACACAGTACATTATAATTGAGTCTGCGAGTGCAATGTACAATACAATGTACAATACAAATTAAGATTTTAATTAGGTCTCGACAATACTGAAGACGACTAACGAAGCAAACAAATTATTTTCAAATTGCAACATCTGATATATACACAGTGTTATCACCTGATAATTTCATTGTTTTAATTTGTAGAGTTCACGTGGAGGGAATTTAATTGTTCGAAGCGTTTCGTAGTTTATTACGACGAACTGAAATTAGCGCATAATTAAAATGTAGCGGTGTGAATTTGTATTACGAAATAACTAAATTATGAAATTACCGCTAGGCTCAGTCACTCACGTGTTTAAGTAACCGTGAATCGGTTAACTACAATATTGTAACATGGAGTTCGTCTTTTGATTTTAACAATATTTTTATTTTTTACTCTAATCATAGAGTAAATTAATTTGACAGCAGCGTTTGGGGGGTTGAAACCGGCGCGCGGGGATTCCTCGAGGGTGAAGAGCGGTACACGGGGACCTTGAGCACTTAAAATCGGACTAAAACTCGCCATCTCACACCAGCTACCTATAGTATGAGTGGTTGGACGGTAAACGCAGAAGAGGGCTTCTAGTGAATTCCTACTTTATGACTAATAGATATTGACACTTATGTAGACACTGCATTATTTTTCACATTTAGTATTTAACTAATTCCACTTGTATTTTTTGATTATGTCGGCATTCTAATATCATCATCATTTATTAGGGCTCCCCCAGGGTGAGGAGGGGGGCTTGGAGCTTAACTCCACCACGCTGCTCCACTGCGGGTTGGGAACTGTAACGACCGCCATCTATTGACAGCGTCCGGGACCGACTGCTTAATGTGCCCTCCGAAGCACGGTGTCAGTGATATTGTGTACTTAAGTCAGAAAAACTCATTGGTACACGCCCGGATTCGAACCATAGCCTTATGGGGTCTTATAAGTTTGAGACAGGTTCATTGCGCTCTGGGCTATCACGACACTTCTAATATATTATTCGCGAATTTATTTTGATAGAGATAATAAAAATTCGATCGATATAGTAATAATGATATTAATTGTGAAACATGAAAGTTTCTGAAAAAGGTTTAAAATTTCGAATACTACTTACCTTAGACCTAAAGTACGTCTAATTACTTAATTATTACTTAAAATATCTCACTGCTTATAGGTATAGCTAGTAACAGCAAATACCAAATACTACAACATAATCGTGTTTTCAATGTGATGAAATTCAAATAATTTACTTCTACATAAATGCTGACATATTCAAAAATTCTGAGCGACATACTACAATAGATATTGACACGTATATGGTCCAAATAGAGTCATATTTTCAGGCGCTGACACGAAATAATTCTATACAATATAACCACTAAAAGAAAATACCTAAAAAGTCAAACATTTTTGATTCTTTTGAGATTACGCACATGCTTTTTAATACACCTACATAAGTTCTGAAAAATAAATCACTAAAATAAAATAAAATGGTTCGTTTATAAAAAAATCATTTCTATGAATAAATATTATTTGGTATTATAATCAACTAACGAAGTAGGCAATAAGTTACGTTAGCAAGGAACAATATCCCTGTTCAATATGAATACATTTACTGTTCTGTCTGTGCCATATTTGTAAAAGACATTTCTATATAGAACAAGAGAACACGCGGTTCAAGTATAAAGGAAAATTTCCAATCTGCATAGTCCAGTAGAAAATCAGTGAAAAAAAAATTGTTTGTAAAAATCACACTCAAAATCTTAAAAGAATTGATTGGTCAAGTTATCAGTAACAGCTTTATTAAGCAGTTCACAATTTTATTTTCTTTGCATTTATATTTTAGTTCAGATATAGTCAAGTATATTAGAACTCGTAGTATTTTTATCATATTTACTATTGGGTGTAATTTTTATTGAAATTTTGGAATTCGTAAATCCTACCCTCTCTTATACATAGGCGCAGAGGTTATAAACAGTGGAAACCACGCTAACGCGTTCCTTCATGACACAAAGTGAGAAAATATGAACCTACAAATTTCAATAGTTATACCTTTAATTTTAGAACCATTCTATTAAAATTGTTGATCATATGAACTTTATTTAACACAGTATTTTCTAGAATGTATATTTTATAACAAATATGAAATACTAAAACAGAATCTGAAAATTTACTAGTTTGTTAATGTATTTCAAATACTTTTAAAAACACTTTTACTAGAAATTTGACTATCATTGTTTTAGTAAAACGCTATAAGTGTTCATTTTATAATAATTTGATTGTTATTCGATCACTATTTGATACATATTTTTTTTAATAATTAAGCATTTATTATAAGAGAGTATAGGTATCCTAAATTATACATACATACATACATAAATAAAAAATCCGAGGATTTACACATCAAGCAAAATCATTCATATGTTTTATATAACAAGTATTCATATAATATTTTCACAAATACAGTAAATAACTAATTAGGTACAAAATATAATTAAATAAGGCGGTCATAAGTATTAATATAGATATAGATAAGTATTAATATAGTATTAATATAGAAATGTCAAACAAAACTTTTTAATAATTCTGCGAAATAAAAATTAATACAATTTGCCTTTAACTGGCTCAAGTCTATTCAAATAGTTCTCGCGCAAGTATCGTGAAAGCATGAAAAATAAGTATTTTAAAAGAGCATTTTATCAGTAGCTTTTAAAGAGAACAACTTTATGAAACTCTAAAAAAGGCACAGCTCGAAATGAGCGAGCGACGCGTTCGAAAAAACTTCGCCTCAGCAAAAACTGTTTAACGGCGACTAGTTTCCTCGCGTGAAGTGGGACGTTCGTCTAAAAGATTTTTAAAGTTGCCATCGCGGAAGTTTTCAGAGGGTGAAATTACTTATTGCAATATTTCTAATAGTTAATATATAACATTTTAGAGATGGAAAGAAACTACCCTCAGTTACGACTTGCCAATTTGCCAATACTTGGTTAGATTAATAGAATAAGGTCGTAACTATTGTGAAATACGAAAACAACGCGAGCAAAGTCGATTTTCACGATAAAACATTTGCCTGTTTGTGTCAATCTTTATATAACAATATACGTGTGAATAACACTTCGATGGAGTTACGTAACATTTAGCCATTGTTTAATCAATAATATAAGCACCCAAATCAAACAAGCTTCATCATCATCATCATCAGCCCATTTTTACCCCACTGCAGGGGCTTAGGCCTCCCCCAGGGTGAGGAGGGGGGCTTGGAGCTTAAGTCCACCACGCTGCTCCACTGCGGGTTGGGAACTGTAACGACCGCCATCTATTGACAGCGTCCGGGACCGACTGCTTAACGTGCCCTCCGAAGCACGGCGTCAGTGATTCGTCAGTGAGCGTCAGAAACAAGCTTGCATGAAACGATTGATGAATTCCGATAAACCGAAAGAGGTATGTGATAACAATTGGTAAGATATGACACGATTGTATATTCATTTCGTGTGTATTTTCGCGCAAAGAGATTTCTTAAAACTAGTAGTTGCCTAGTCGTCGAAATACGATCGCACTCTGTTTTTGAAACCACGAGTAATACTTAGGCCAGAGTAAGCGAATTCATCCTCACCCCGTTGGGAGGCCTAAGACCTTGCAGTGGGACATAATGGGCTGATATTGATATACCATGGTAAGTCAATTAAAAATTGCAACAAAAGAAAGACTTTTATAGTTTGATACTGACCGTATTTGTAACATTTATTATACGTAGGATTTAATTTGTTTTTTTGGGGTTATTCATCGTAAAACCCAAAACATCGTAATGGGATTATTCTATCCAGGATTCGTTACTGATTTTAGATATTCTCCTAACATTACATTTTCAGTGTGTCGTAATAATTGTAGGATAGATAGAGGATGAAAGGAACAAATAGGTAGGTATAGTACATTCTAATCCTAAAACGACACTCGTTTATAAAAATTGTAGTCTTGTCAATTTTGTACACAGAAACACTCGGACAATGGTGGTCGTTCGCTTGCAATACAAAGCAACTAAACGCGCAATGCATACAAAACACGAAGCAAATTCACTCAAATGCAATTTTTCCTCTCCGCAGCGGTGGCGTACTTTCAAATGTACTGATAAAAGAAACTCGGTGCTTGTCGTTTTTCTTACTATTTTTGTCGAAATATTTGTTATTGTTATTTATTATAATATTTATACAAATAAAATCGAAATGCGATCCATTCGAGCCGAAACTGCTGAACCTAATTAATTAATTGACGACCGCTTAGCCTAGTGGGTAGCGACCCTGCCTACGAAGCTGGAGGTCCCGGGTTCGAATCCCAGGTCGGGTCAGTATTTATATGATGAATATTGATATTGGTACCGGGTCTTGGTTGTTATATGTATGTGATGTTTCGCAAAAATATTTATATATGTATATATTATAAAGAATATTTAAGTATGTGTATCAGTTGTCTAGTAAGCCATAACACAAGCATAATGCTTGCTTACTTTGGGACTAGATGGTGCTGTGTGATAAGTTCTATGTATTATTATTATTTTTATTATTATTATTATTATTAATCAAACGAAAGTCGTACATATTTTTGCTGCGGTATCCACAAAAAAAGATTTCCAAAAATTCTTACTACGTAAAGTATGAAAATCCATCATTTTTGATGCTGAATGCATGAAAATTGATATTGAGCCATTAGGTTATAACTGAAACAAGTCGGTTTTTTTTTGTTAATTGTAACCCTTGAAGGTCTAAAATAGGAGATTAAAAGTTTATAGAGGAATTTTCATTTCGAGTCATTTTCAAGGTTGAAATCATGAAAGCTGGTATTTAGCCTTTTGGTTGAAAACTGATAACGATGTGTAGCATTTACGGAATTTTATGTCATTTATGACATAAATATATTTATATTTATTTATTTGTATATCAAGGCGTTTATAAAATATATAAAGTTAATATTTAGCTTCTTGGTTGAAAATTAAGTATAATGCGCTTTAGCCTTTATGGAAAACCCTTTAGGAAGTAAAATACATAAAACTGATATTTAGCCGTTTGATAGTAAATTAAAAATAACACGTTTCAATGTTTTTGTTAAAAGATACACACGTGTAATCCACACGAGCGAAGCTGCAGGCGCCTGTTAGTTTATGAATAAATAAGAAACTGACTGACTAGCATATACACGCCAACCCAAACCGCTGCACTGGATTCAAAAAAATTTGCAGAGGTTCCTTGCGTATACACTAAAGTGATGTTTTTTTTTCAATTTCAAATGCCGCGCAAATGAACTTGAAACAAATCAACCGAAAGAATGATGACCCACCATACACACATATTTTACTTAAGTATATCGTAATTTCTCACTCAGAGCAAAATTTTTGTACCAACCTAGTGCGAATTGGACTTTTTTCTCAATTGTTCCGGAACTAATGTTTTGTAGTTATTGAAAATAATTGTGATTTAACATTATAAATAGGGTGTAGGGTGTCGTGATAACCCGAGCGCGCGAAACTGTTCGAAGTCTAGAAGACCGTGCGGCCGTGGTTCGAATCCGGGAATGTACCACTGAGTTTTTCTAACTTAAGTACATAACTATCACTAACTCCGTGCCTCGGACAGCACGTTAAGGCGAACACGCATTGGAGTAGCATGGTGGATTAAGCTCCAAGGCCTCTCACCCTGGGGGAGGCCTAAGCCCCTGCAGTGGAGCATAATGGGCTAGTGGAATGGAATGGATTGGAATTGTAAACAATATGTACCTAAACGATTTTTTTCATATTTTGAAATGGTATCTTTATAACTGTCAAGGATGAAAAAGGAAAAGCTACTGTGGAGCTGAACATTTCAGAAGTGGATGCTAATATAAAAACTTGTGAAAAATGGGGGACAAAATAAAAATTAGTCTACAGAACCTCCATTAATACGCCGAAAAAAATTCCATATTCACTTTGTGGTAAATTTAATTTTTTTTGACAATGAATAAAATGTCAACCCCGCTGATTAACTAACCATGTGAAATTTCATTCACCATTGTGAATAAATGTCGAAACTACAACGGTATGTCAGACAGGATAGACAAACGGATATAAGGGTTTTGTCTTTTGAGGTTCTGTAGATATTGGCACTACACAGATGAAATTTGAAGGTTCTAAGGGTATTGACCTCTTATAAGTTCATAATCACGACTTCAACTCAACAATAGAAATTTTCAGTCATGTACGTATTCGACACAATCGATAAATTACGAAACAAACTTCCTTACTACTGATTTTCGAGTTCGTCAGACCAGCGGCCTAAATCCTAGGTAAGCTTTGGAAAGCACAAATTCCTTTCTGATTGGCCTAACACACACACGCGAAATTTCGTCAAGTCAATCAGACACCGAGAGGCCACTCCATCCTCTTCTAATTCTAAATGAAAATCCTGAAATTATCCCGGTTAACTAGTATATAAATAGTGGTTTAACTAGTAGGATCACCGCTTGCAGTTAGGCAAGGCTTCGTCTCGTGAGGATTTGTGTTTCATTTTAAATTGTTTTTTTATTCACTTTATTTTTAATTTACTTTTATTAAATTTATTTTATGTACTTACTATTTAAATTTAATTTCTACGACATAAATTTTACTACGGCGAGGTACAACTGTAAATATGATACTTTCTAGATTTTAGTAAAGACATCAGTCAGACAATTGTCAACTTTCTTGGGAAATCATTTTTTTTAGAGGAAGTCTCCATACATGTATCTGAGGGGCAATAAAATTCCAGCGCACATTCTAAGAAGACAAATTTTATTTTTTGTTTGTTTATTACAGATAAACTCAAAAACTACTTAATCGATTTAAAAAGGTATTTCACCTATAAACAGCTGCTCGTACATTATTAGCGAGTAACATGAGATGCATTTCATTTACAAATTAGCTTTCCGCCCGCGGCTTCGCTCGCGTGGACCACACAGTTGTACCGCGACGCTATAGTTTATAAGCCGAAGAATGACATAGGCAACTTTTTATCCCGGAAAAGGGGTTCCGGTACAACTGCGTAATCCACGCGAGCAGAGCTGTTGGTGGAAAGCTATTAGAAAAAATGTTTTTCTTTAATATTTAAGATATGCGCTTCTAAAGTGATAAAAATTTGTCCCATGCCATCATTCATCTCATCTTTGTTCAAAAAACTGCTATATCATGGTTCCTCACATCAATGGGCTTGGACCAAAATGTTAATGTTGCGCTGATTCTAGAATAACTTCTCAAAATAGTTTTTTTATTTATTTATAATTGGACAGATTATAGAAATTCATCCGATGTTGAAATTGTCTCTGTGACGTCATGTGGGCGGTTGAACTTATTGTGCTGCTTTCCACAGTAAAAAATGAACGCTAAAACTAAATAAAAATTATTGAGATAAGGTTCTTCATCAGCCCATTTTTACCCCATCGCATCGGACTGAGGCCTCCCCCAGGGTGAGGAGGGGCTTGGAGCTGAAATCCACCACGCTGCTCCACTGCAGGTTGCGGATTGTAACGACCGCCATTGACAGCGCCCGGGATCGACTACTTAACGTGCTCTCCGAGGCACGGAGTCGGTGATAGTTATGTACTTAAGTCAGAAAAACTCATTGGTACACGCCCAGAATCGATCCATGGCCCTATGACTTTATAAATTAGAGACAGGTTCGTTGCGCTTTGTGCTATCACTACATAATGTTACTACTACGTGAAGTAAAATTGTAATCCTCATGAATCAATAAAAATATTGTGACTATTTAGTCTAAGATAATGCAAACAGTAAACATTGTCTTGTCCAGTTGACGTCACAAGGATATTTATTAACCACTTTTTTTGGAAAAAGTTATTTTGAAAATAACAGACATTTTTTTTTTTTTTAAGAGGAAGGTATAAATTGTTTTATGTTTTCGAAAAAATTTTTATTATTATTTTGGTCCAAGCCAAGAAAATTAAATTAAATCAAATTAAATTAAAATTAAAGAAAACTATTATTAAATCTATAGACGTTTTATAAACGTATATTTTAGATGCGAAGAAAAAAACGCAAGGGCGCTGTTTGAATTCAGACCGCTAGGAAGTGCATTGCGGATGCACTAGCCACTGATCCCGCGGGTTTCGAGATAAGGGGTGGCTTGCTCCAGAATAATAATGTGATACGTGTCTTCGCTGCAGAAGAGAAACTTGGCTATCGATAAAATCCAATTTTTAAATGTTGCCGTTTCATGCTATCACGAATAGTAAAGGTAGAAAATGTATTCCATGAAAAGATTTAAAGAATTTAAGGTAACAGGAAAACTAAAGGAAATATTTAAATTTGCGCAGAAAAATGGCTGTCAATGAAGTTTATTTTATCAATATACTCAAGAATTGTGTCCAGTCTAAAAGATTATATTCTTTTAGAATTCCTTGTTCGAAACATCGAAATGTTATTTAATAATAATAATAACGTACACATTACAACAACGTCTAGGCTCCAAACTAAGCATTAGCTCGTATTTTGGGTACCTACCTAGCGAAGACACCACTTACATATAATAACCAAGACCCGGTACCAGTATCAATATTCATCATATAAATACTGACCCGACCTGGGATTCGAACCCGGGACCTCCAGCTTCATAGGCAGTGTCGCTACCCACTAGGCTAAACGGTTGTCAAATTAAAGTTATATTAAAGTTATAACAACAACATTAATACAAATTTATGAATCAAATTTAACAACTTAGGATTTTGTACCTACACCAAATAAAAAAGAAAAACGCCACAACATGAGGAACATTTGGCTTGAGTAAAGTTTCTTAAACAAAGTTTAGAACTTCGACGGGAAATTAGTGCTTTAGATATTAGTGTAAAGTGCATATTAATGAACTTATTGTCATGTTAGGAGAAGGACTTCAGGCGTTATGACTAGTATAAAAAGAAATTAAAAGGCTTACGTTCGTTCAAACATTTACTAAGTGATTTTCAGAAGTTCAAAACTTTGAGTCAGTACATTAGATGGCGATGAAAAATACAGCTTTGAGATAGGTATATTTATTTCTGGATTTGTTTTATTAGTAGAATAATTTGAGAACAAATATAAATATAAACGTGAAAATCACAATATTTTCTATCATGCTGATTAAAATTTCTATATGAGTATAAGGCGAGTATTCTCTCAGGTAGGCGGAGTCAAATACCTACAGCTGCGCAGCTGTTACTGTCTGATGCGTACCTTGGCAACTTTCAGTAATGACTTGAAATCTATGATCGAAATCTATATAGATAGAAAGTCCATTTAGCAAGCCACTGATCCTGATTCTACTGGTCATCAGTCGAAGGTCTTTCGAAGATGTGTATACCATCATCTAGTGCTGCATCCCAAAAGATGGTCTGAATTTAACTACAAAACGACAGTTTAAGTAATGTACAGTCATAAAAATTATTGAGAAATTAGTACTATAGTAGAGGTGACAGTCAGCAAGCGAACGGAAAACAACTGAACAACGAATGACAATGCGTTTAGGGGCCCGTGAGATATGGTTCATTGCTATATACTCCCCCTCTAGACCATGAGAACGTCCTCGCTCGCGGGCTAGCAGATGATTCTCAATTTTGACAACGAGGGCGCCCTCGCTTACATTTAGGTACAAGTGGAGCCGGGATATCCTCATCACGACCATAAAAATGTTTTAACTCACAGACGTAACCATTTTAATGGTTGATGGTCACTACCGACTATAACTGGATGTCCGTCTATATATCCACGAAAACGATCTAGAGCCCAAACGACTGCTAAAGCTTCTCGTTCAGTGGTATTATAGTTACGTTCAGCCGGTGTGAGAAGACGACTAGCGTATTCAATAGGCTTTTCTTCATTCTTTTCCCCTTGTAAAAGAACTGCTCCAAGGGCGTAGTTACTAGCGTCTGTTCTTAAAATGAAGGGCTTACTATAGTCCGCTTGGATGAGAATCGGTGAGATGGTCAATAACCTCTTTAATTCGTTAAAGGCTTCATCTTGGTCTGGGCCCCATTGCCATGGCTGATTTTTCCGAGTTAGCTTTGTAAGCGGCTCAGCAATTTGAGCAAACCTCGGTATAAACTTACGGAACCATGAACATGTTTGAACGAACGTCCTCAGATGTTTCAACGATGAAGGCTTCTTCATATCTAGAATCGCCCGAACTTTATCATCATCAGCTGAAATACCATCTTGAGAAATAATGTGACCCAAGTATTTGACCGTTTCTCTCGCAAAAACGCATTTCTTACGATTAAGACGTAAATTGTACGTACGGACATGCTTGAAAACAGCCCGTAAATCTTTTATGTGTGAAGAAAAATCATCAGAGATAATAAGTAAATCGTCAAGATATGCTAATACTGTTGTGTCTTTTAACGTCGAACTGGATCTAAACTTATCAATTAGACGTTGAAACGTTGCGGGAGCGTTTTTCAGGCCAAACGGTAATCTTTTAAAACGAAAAGTTCCAAAAGGTACAGTGAAAGCAGTTTTGTCTTGATCGCTAACTTTAACAGGTATTTGCCAATAACCAGCTCGTAGGTCGAGTGTACTCATTACACACCCTCTCTTTGAAGACTGCAATAATTCATCGATACGAGGCATTGGATAAGTATCGGATTTCGTGATAGAATTTAATTTACGATAATCAACACAAAAACGAAAAGTTCCGTCGCGTTTTGGTACTAATAAAGCTGGAGCTCCCCATGCTGATTCGCATTCTTCGATGATGTCGTCAGCGAGCATCTTTTCGATTTCGGATTTCATGATTTCCTTTTTTGCTGGTGTTAAACGGTAAGGCGGTACAGCGACGGGAGGATGATCACCTGTATCTATATGATGTTCAGCATATGGTGTAGGCCATCCCCCTAGACTAAAGATATCATTAAATTCTACGAGAAGTTGGGCAAGAACATCACGTTCGCATTCTGGAAGGTTAATACCTTCTTCCGACCGAAGAACATCAACGGCAGCAAACGAAGTACGAGGCGCTTCAGGTTCCAAACGAAGTTTGTATTTCTCATTGTGTTTCTTCGAGAAGTACCAAAAAGATTTGCCAAAGTTAAGAACTAGATTAGCTTGAACTAAGAAATCAATTCTTAACAAAGTTTCATTATTGCGCGCATCTGGAAAAATTATGAATTGGACCAACAAAATCTTATGGACAAGTGTCACTTCTACTACAGTAGTGAAAATATTCGTTAATTTATTTGAGCCGTCAGCGAGTTTAATATTTTTGGCTGATTTTTCCATAGGATGACCATTTTCCAGAAGAAGAGTATATAGCGTATAACCTGCAACACAGCCTTTAGCTGCGGAATCTACTAAAGCAGTCCCCTTCGCGCCTAAAATTTCAATTTCCAAAATTGGAAGGCGACAGGGCATGCTTGGGAAAAGCAAAGAGTCAGTCATACATTGGGACTTTCCCTTAACACAACTCGATAAACAGCAAACTTCAGTTGTCAGCTTTTCCTTCACATGATTCTGACCATGCAAGTTATAATTATTATGCACGCCATATGCAACGCAATTCACATTATCAATATTATTAAATAAACAATCAGCAGAAGCGTTTACATTATACGATGTACAATGTAAAAAATTCATTGGCTTCTGGTCTATAGATGTCAGCTCTTTGTCTACATCGACTCATGCAAGCTTAGTAACATTACTATTACAATCATCTTTGTGCACAAAAACACAATTATTATTAGTATTTTCAGGTAAATATTCTACATTCCTATCTTTTTGTTTAATTTTAAACAAAGAGGCATTACAATTATTAACAAGAGGAACATAGCTATCTTTTTGATTGACAAAAGAATTTTTATATACACATGAACAAATAGTGCTTTTGCACTTACACTGACAGTTTTTATTTATAAATAATTTACAACTATCACACTGAGGTGACCACGGACGTGGCCAGCTTGACGTGGTATGTTGACAGAAATGTTTAATATTGTTTTTAATATTACATGATTCGGTATTAGACACAGCGGTAGTACTAGTCGCATTCACCTGCAGTGTGGTATTTGATGAACTAGAAAACATAGCACTATGCAAATTCGTATTATCTAAGGCACAAAAAGCATCATTACGTTGCTGTGACTTAATGTTACACTTTTTACAATTAGCACGTAAAACACCAACAGTTCCACAACCGTAACACGTTATTTTATCACTTAAATTCTCAATGGGTCTATTTTGATAGTTTGTAATATTATTTTTATTCTGCAATTTTTGGCAATTGTCACGAGTATGACCGTACTTTTTACAGTAAGTACAAAAACGTCTTTTACCTTTAGGATTGTAGATCGGTGGTACCTCATTAGAATTAGGTGCTGCCTGTTCAAGCGACTCCAAGTCGGCGCTCGGGCTAGAACCGGAGGCAACCGGCGGCGTGCGAATATTATGAGTGGGCCGTGCGGGTGACGTATGCATCGGTTGTGTGGACGACGATGAAGCATGCGGCGGCGGTGGTGTGAGATGCGCCCCGCGCTGCAGACGCGTGATCTGTGGCGTGATGCTTGAGGTAGGCCATGGAGGGTCCTCCTTCATCGTATCCTCAATAACTCGTGCTTTTTGTAGGAACTCATCGAATGTCCTAACGTCTTCGCGCAGAAGCCTTTTCCTTATATTTTTGTGTATAAGGCCGTAGATCATATCTAGTTGCACTTTCTCCGATAAATCGCCGGTAGGAATTTTAGCGAATAAGGCTCGCTTTTTCGCTACAAAAATATCCGTGTTCTCAAATTGATCTTGTTCCGAAGAAAATATTTCTCTGTATAATTTCGACGGTGGTTTTCGTACACCAAATGCGCTTCTCAATTTCACAATGGCATCTACAAAAGTATTGGTCGAAGTTCTGATTCCTTGCCACCATGTGGCGGCGTTACCGGTGAGTAACATTGATAACCCGCGGATCGCATTTGCGTCCGTGATGTCGACGCAATCTTTGTAAGTTTGGATAGCATCTAAAAATGGTTCTAATTCTTCGCCGGTGGAACCACTAAAACGAGCAGGGCATTGCGAAAAGTTTCGTTGCTTATCATCATGCACGTTAGTAATTCCATTAGTAGTAGATGATTTAAATTGTTCTAACATTTGTTGACATATTTCCGCTTGAGATCGCTGCAGGGACGATAATAATGTGGAAAAATTTTCTTCCGACATTATGACAGACCGACTCATCGGTTGTGACACTGCATCTTCAGGTACAGGTTCCGGGGGATCTGGTGAAGTTTGATGTTTACGATTTCTCGTCATGTTTGCACATGCAAAACAAAAAACTAAGCACACGATTAGGAACCAGAAATCCAATACGAATTTTCAATTGTTGCACGAATTCTGTCAAGCGTGGAACGCCTTTTTTTTTTATCTGACATTTGGCCATCACACGGCGTAGAAAAATTTCCACGTAATTAGTTCGTTATAGAAATGCTAGAATTCAATACTGAAGACTCATATATTTATTGAATTACTACTGAATAACTTACATGAGGGAATTAACGAATACAACACGTATGGGCGCCAAATTATAGTAGAGGTGACAGTCAGCAAGCGAACGGAAAACAACTGAACAACGAATGACAATGCGTTTAGGGGCCGTGAGATATGGTTCATTGCTATAATACACTAATTTTACTAGGATTTAATGTTAACGGTCTAAATGATTAAAATTTATATAAATATAACGTTTTTCTTTTCTCGTTTTTTTCATGAGTTATTACATTTGTCACGGCTGCCGTAACCTACAAAAAAGATCGACTGACGAACATTAATCTCTACAGTAAGCAAAGAGGAGAAGAAAAGCATATGACTATTCTTCATGCTAAAACAGATTTTGATGAAAAGTACGAAGGTGTCAGAGAGCTTGGAAAAACACACAGGATTAATTTCATTCCGGAAAAGTACACGATAGGCATTTTTAAAACGCCTAAACATATTTTTATTTGGTACATAGATTTCTTAGGTAGTTAAATTTTGGGATTTTCTAGAAAGTCCCACAATTTCCTGGAGCGTCGCGTCCATTTAGCGGTGCGGTATGTTTGTGTAGTCCACGAGACCGAAGCCGTGAGCGGAAAGGTAGTTATGGTGTAGATGTATATTTATTCTATAAGATAAAAATGCAATTAACATAAGTATATCCACTATCAGCTTTCCACCTCCAGCTTCACTCGCGTGGACTTCGACGTGGACCGGGACCCTTAAAACAAACAAACACACAATCTCTTATCCCAAACGCCTAAACCGTCTCCATCCGTCGTGGGTAAAAAACAATATATCGGCAAATCGTTACATTATTTCGTGGTTTGTGTCCAGTCACGAAATAAATTATTGAATATTGAAATAAAGTTGAATTTAAGTGCACACGACGTTTAACTATAAGTGAAACGGTTTAAAAGTAATAAACACGAAAGTGGATAGTTAAGGCGCTGCCGAAGTACCTACTCAATGAAGTTTTATCTGTGTCATAAAAGGAAGGTATGTATGTAGCAATTTGATTTCTTTACATTTGTGAGTAAATAAGATTGCGTAGACACTACTATTTTTATCATATTTGTCTGTTTGTTTACGAGTGAATACCATGAAGTTCCTTTGCTGTCAGAATACGATGTGGAGGGGGATCGTAAGACAATTTTTTAAGTGTTTTTTTATCATCATATAATGCCTCATACATATTCATCAAGTCCCAAACTGAAAAGAGCCTGTACTATAGTACTAAGACTACTGATATATGTACTCGGATCAGTGCTTCCAGGTTGAACGTAATTACGGTAGATTTACTGTAATTTTGACTAATCTACCGTTTAAGGTAAAAATACCTTATATGGATCTACCGTATTTTATTTACATAGAGGGAATTCCCCATTCCCCAAATAATCTCTGCACGCATATTATGCGCAACTAGCAAAACGAGCTGTCTCTGTCTGATAAAGGGACAATACGATACGTCTTCCTTATTGTCACTTATATCAACCATGCTAGCCAGGCATATCACATTCGGAATATTTTTTTTTGTCCAAATAAGGCTGCCTACGTTTTGAGAAAGAAATAGGTATAATTTATATGTCTTATGTGTGAAAGGGATGGAAGATACTATGAAAACTTTGTATCTTTCATTTCTGCTACAGATTCGACACACGAAAAATACCTGTTTCATTCTTTTACAAAAAGTAGGTAGGGTGGTTATCTCTACAATTTATGCGGTGTGGGTCTTCTATCAAATTCTAGTCCAACAACTAACATATTTTCCCTGCAAGCCATTGCTAGAAGTTCTTAAAATTGTATCAAGGGTTAAGCCTACAAAAAAAAAAGATTGTTCGAATGACTGCAAAAAATTAAAATCATGAAACTATTTTGCAATAAACCTTTATAAACAATTTAATAAACAAGCACTGAAGTTTTTATTGTAATTTTACTGTAATAAAAATTTTAATCTACTGCATTTTTTTTTGGAAAATACCGTATTTTTAGATGGAAACACCGTAATTTTACTTTCGGGATCTGGAAGCACTTACTCGAATATAATGATTTAAATCATAGAGTAAATGAATTTGACAGCAGCGTTTGGTTTTAATAGAAGCGTAAATATCAGTTCACAGTATCGAAGTGACATTACCCAATTTTGTGTAGTTGAACACCGACGTGCGGGGATTTCTCCGGGGTGAAGAACGGTGCGTGTGGACCTTGCGCACCGGAATTCGGACTAAAACTCGCCATTTTGCACCAGCTAGCTGGAGTATGAGTGGTTAGACGGTAAACGCAGAAGAGGGCCTCTAGTCAAATCATACTTTTATGTTTAAACCTAATTCTATAGATTAAAGCTTATTTTTCTATTTTCAGTTAAGGGATTTTGCAGAAGAGTTTTTTTTACAAAGTATTAAATGTAAAATATAATCAAGCTTATATCACTGCAATAAAAATTTTTATTTCAAATAACTATCTATTTATTTTTCTCGTGGGAGTAGTGAAAAGCGCTGTTTATCTTAGGTGCAAAATTATTACCCTCGGATGGAGTTTTTTCTTTCGCTTCCCTCTGGATTCATATTTCACCATCGGCGAAAATATACTATTTCGCTCCTATTGACAACTATCTACTATAATTCTAGTTTGCTTGTATTTCTTTAAAATCCAAAAGAATCATGAAATTCTGTTTTAAGTTTACCCATAACATATTCAACTGATAATATTATTTTAATGTTCATAATAGGTATTCCTACACTCTCACCTAAACTACACTCAATATCGAGTTTACACATAACTTACAAACACACTCGAACATACACCCTAGCCCTTTAATGTCAAAGAGTAATAAATTGGCCTGTTTATTTTGTTACAGAACTAGCGTCACCGTTTTGAGTGGGGAGTATGAATCGGGAAAGGCAAAGTTTAAAGGTATAAGTTACACGTACTTTATGCAACATTCGTGTGATGTGAGATAACATTTTCACGTATACTATGCGTTGTGTTAAACTATGTCAAAAAAAATGAACGTTGGAGATTTATTACTATATAAATAAATTCTCGAATAATGAGGTATATTAACAATTTTATTAACATTTTATCAAATTTATAAATGATGTCATCCACTTCTAACGGTTTTATATAAGTCATCTTTTAACGACCTTTTGGTCCAGTGACACCGCGTCGCGTAGTGGCAAAAACACAACAGTTTTCTCTCATTGTCAGTTATTTGAGTATCTATATTTCAGATCCGTATGGACGACCGCTTAGCCTAGTGGGTAGCGACCCTGCCTACGAAGCTGGAGGTCCCGGGTTCGAATCCCAAGTCGAGTCAGTATTTATATGATGAATATTGATACTGGTACCAGGTCTTGGTTTTTATATGTATGTAGTGTCTTCGCTTGGTACTCAAAACACAAGCTAATGCTTAGTTTGGGGCCTAGACGTTGTGGACTAGTGGAAGTTGAACTATCCATAATGTCTTAAAAAGTTTTTCTCACCCTTATCAATTTTAATAAAATTTTGATAGTTTTCTGATATTAACTTTTTACACTCGCGTTGTCGATGAGAATTATGGTCAAAAAGTTTATATTTTTAGTACGTATTATTTAAAGTTTTAATCTATATTAAGTATTTATCTCTCACTTTTGGCAATAACGATGATTCCACCTCACATTTCGGCGCAAAGCTCTCGTGAAGCTTGCAAACTCTAAAGTCCTTTATTCAATTCGATACAAGTTACGTCAAGTCCAAAGTTTGCAAATCCCATTCAAAAAGTCTTGAACTTTTTTACAAAGTTGAAGAGAGCCTTAGCGGCTCTGCTTTTTTATCCCAAAAAAATCTTTCATATCGACAAGCCGATAAGTATACATTGCCTGAAATTTTCAAAAACTTTTTCGTGTAAAGGAACTTAAGTGTACTTTTCTCGGAAGTTCAATTTCAACCCATACGCGTCAGGTTACATATGCAAAGGCGTATGTGGAAGACCTGTCGGATGATTTAAAAGTTTTGAAATTGCAAAATAAGCTTAAAAATTGTCAGTTGTGGCAACAATATATATTAATTTTTGGCATCAAATCTTAGAACTTTAACGATGTAAATAACATTTTACCATTGGTAATAAAATTCAAGAACATTTAAGATTTTTTTATACCATTTCTCATCGCATTTAGTTTTTGCTATCCTTGTTAATTAACAAACTAAATTTTTGATATGTTGAGCGCTCGCTTGCATTTTAATTTATTAAATTCAGCGTCAAAAATATATTCCTTTCTTTCATTTGAGTCAGTTTCTCTTAGTGTTAAACACAAAAAAAAATTGCGATAATTATAGCGTGTTTATGACAAAACAAGAAAATTCTTAGTAAATTTTTCCACTGTCTAATTTGCAATACAATCTAAAAGGTACAATGAAATTGGGTGTAAAAGACCGATTGTAATCGCCGTACAAAAAAAAACACCCTATTAAGAAATCCAAATAAAGCCCAAGGAATCTATTTCACTGTTTTCCTTACAAGCTCTCCGTATGTGCCGAGGACCTGTAGTGGTTTCGTTTGCTCTCGACGCGCGGCGTGTGCTTCCCACACTATTTTGTTTGTACTATAGGGCGCCGTAAGGGTTCCGGTACACCTGCTGCTTACTACTTTAATTGCTTTAGCTATTAATCCTCGGCCTCACAGTGGGGGAGTAAACAAAGAGGGATTTCTACTTACGGATAATACCCAAGCTATTTTCGTTGAACTCTATGTGGTAACTGCAAACGTTCATCTGTATAGCGCATAATTTGTATACTTAGATATTGTTTTTGGGCTTGCATGGTCCGACTAGGAACCCTTTTAATTTCTTCATGTCTGTCGTCTCGTCTATATAACACAGCTATTTATCTCGTTGATTATTTTTTTAAAGATGCAATTGGGAATAACTAAATATATCGAATGTAGAATATTATTGTAATACCTATACAAGGTGAGATTTTAGTAACCGGCCAAAATTTTTCTAGATGTTAGGTATTACCAATAGACCCATTGCGTAAATAAAAAATATGGGTTACATTTTCATAATAAACTTGGTTGCCTTCTTAACGCTATAGTAAACGTACGCGCCCGAGGCCTTAAAACGGAATGGGGCGGCAGGCATGAATGGTGACTAGAGTTATTGGTTTTTTCGGGAATGGTTTGTGTAGACATATCTCAATATTTTTCTATAGAACGATACTTAAAGGAAAAAAGACGGCTATCGGTTTTCTACCAAAGATCATTATATTAAAATTTGGCTGGTCATTAAAACCCCAACCTGTATAGGTGCATGAACATAATGAAAAATACTTACATGCAAAACAAGGGCAACGCTACTAGTACATGCATACCCCACGCGTACAGTCTCGTTAAATAGCAATTTTATAATAATTATGAAGTTTTTCGCTTCGCTAACGAGTAATAACGAGAAAAAATAACGAATGTGTTAACTGCTATCGCGGACAATCAGCTAATTTCCACTCTAATTGCATATTATAGGACAGTGGGCAATCAGTGAGTTGTCGCCCGTAAAGCCGTGCTGTAATAGTTGTTAATTTTTCATCATTAATAATATACTATAATGCAAATGCAAATTCTTTTATAAAGAATTAACTTTAATTCCGAAAAACAATATTAAATAGATCGATATCTTGTTTTATTCTATATTTCCACACACTAATACTGCTCGCTAAGTTGGGCATAACACCATGGATGTTCATAGAGAAGGACAACACGATTGACAACATTGTGACGAAAATGAGAGGAAAAAATACACTCGCTATGAAGTAGAATTGTGTGTTACGTACAAATTAAATTCGAACTAGATAAGAAAGTAAATATTCTGAAATTATATTTCATGTGTAATTCAATAAAATGTTTGTTTAAAATGAAGTGGTCTGTATAATCACTGAGTCTGTCATTTTGCTTACATTTTCTGTCGTTTCGAAATATGAGACGCTCTGTCTTGATAATTCTGATATCTAAGCATAAAACTAACATTCCTTCATTATAAGCAAATTTTAAAGGACAAAAACCATCGACGGCCAAGTTACCTTTTCGAATGGTATCTACCAACAGTATTTTAACTTCGTATGTTGTAAAAGAAAATACATACGTATATTATATGATTTATGACAGTAATTTGAATTTATTTTTTAGTATCTTAAATAGCACAAATCAAGATGAAGCGTTTTATAGTTCAAAACAAACGCAAACAAGAACAAAATGTCAGATTGGAAGATGCTCCTCTGATTTTCTTGGTGTCCTAACAACTGAGCCATAAGAAATTTTTTCTAGGTCGTAGCAAAAATATGCAATGCAAATTGGCAATCGAAAGTACTTAACAAAAGCATACTAAAAACATTCTGAAGGGATTTCACAATCACAAGATGTTTTATCGTTAATTTAATCTGATATTTAAATCCATTGTTACATTAAAATAATACAGCTATTGGTTTTCCTAATAAATGAATAAATAAATAAAGTTTATTACCCAATACGTATTTTGATTCGGAGTTCGAATCCTGAATTTTCGACATCGCTAACGAAAACACTTAATACCTTTACCACACACCCACTGGGTCCTAACTGTTAATGTAGGTAAGGTAGGTAATTGGGTATTGTGAAGACCGCTTAGCCTAGTGGGTAGTGACCCTGCCTACGAAGCTGGAGGTTCCAGGTTCGAATCCCAGGTCGGGTCAGTATTTATATGATGAACATTGATACTGGTACCGGGTCTTGGTTGTTATATGTACGTGTTGTCTTCGCTTGGTACCCAAAACACAAGCTAATGCTTAGTTTGAGGCCTAGACGTTGTCATGTATACGTTTATTATTATTATTATTATTACATTGATATCCGTTTGATAGGATTTTTTTAAAGTTGAATTATTTTAATTGTCATTTCAAGAATTTTAAGCTAAACAATACATCCAGCAATAATTCCAAATAAAAAGATAACTTTTGTTAGTTAATATTTCTGAATTTTTCTTTTTATAGTTTTTTTTTTTTGTTGTAATTATGATACATTCAAGAAATTTACTAAGTTTCGTTAAGTATATTAAATTCAAATTTCAATACAGAAATAAAATAACAACTATACTGAGAGTACAGCTGCACCGAGCAAAGGAAGTATCACGTAGAAATATTGGAAATGAGCTCACCTCCCGACGGGCAAACCCTAATAAGAAATTCTGTATGCGGCGCATGCCTCGCTATTCGATCCCAAAAGGAGCCTCGAGATTTTTAAAATTGGCAATATTAACATTATTTTATTTTGATACGATAAGAAAAATTCATGACAGAGTTAAAGATAGTGACAGAATTACTATATAGGAATATGTAAAAAATATTTTAGTTTAACTATCTAGACGGTCCTTTTGATTAGATACCTACTATTAAAATTAAAAAAATACGTGTTATCCTTTTAATTTATTTGTCATATAGAGTTCGACAGAAGTATCATTTCTGTCGTTCGATCCTACAACTTCGTTAAGTCGCCACCGTCTTCGTATACGCCATTTTGGTTCGCCTCCGTTCCATACTGACAATCTCTACTGTACCTTTTGACAATTTTGTTGCTCTGTGATAATACTCTACAAATGGCGTATCTTTTTCATTGTATAATTCTTATTTCAACTATTTGTGTTGTACTGCTGTGGAATACAAATGAAAAATACTAATAAAAAATAAATAATTCGAAATAAATGCAAATCCTTGCTTACAGAGTTCCACGTATAACTTAAATATATACATTTTAAGTTTAGGCGAAGTAAACATTTTTTTTTAATTTAGTGAGCACATAAAAATAGATTCAGAATTAAAACGACTGAAGCTATACACGAGTTTACAAAGAACTACACCGAGACAGTCTGCCCTCAGTTATATCAAGTTTTAAAACTTTTCTACGAAATTTCAGAAATATGATGCTTTTTCTGCCATCTAAACAAAATAATTAATTGTACGCAATAATATTTACTTTCTTAAATAAAATTGTGTTAAAATAAAATATTTTAAACATACACAACCAGATGTTTTCAATGATGTATCATTTGCCTTGACACGTTACCTATCTATCCAAGGTAGGTATATGATAGAACCCGGTTTCCTCCCGCATTTGCGTAGTGACCGCTGAAAGACTTAATAAAAATTGAGAAATTTTCTGCTAACTGCTGAAACTTTCTGGAAAAAACTGAACCTTTCGTAGTGAAAATCCCGAAACGTTACACCTTTGACGGGATATGTACCACCACAACTGCGAGCGAAAGGCAATTTCCTTATCTTCTTTCGCGATAAAATAATAATAACATCTGGAACATCCAGCTCACGGCCTTTTATTCCAAAAGTCGGCAAATACTGTATTATAGGTACTACACAACTAATATACATACTTAGAAAATGTAGCGCATGTTCGTGTTCAGAATTTAAGCGATTTTCCTACCTTTTTTTTATTTATTATTTAATGAGGGCCGAATCTGCACACAGACACCCGCGCACCCGACCTATCGCGCAGATAGTACCGGGTTGGGATTTCTACACAGAAGGTGCAGCCTGACCGGCTAAACGACATCCTCAACTTATACTCGCGAAAATCAAGATCTTATACATGTGCTATGTGACATTTATAACCTAGGTATTCTGGTTTCTATGGGTGACATATACACATTGTAATTGTGTTGAATTTTTTCATTTACTATTTCCACGATATATCTAGAACAGCGAAGTTATGGTTGATGGAATTGAACTTAAAATCGAGCCAAAGAAACAAGATTATACTCGATCTAATATAAAGTCAAGTCAGTTAAGTCCCTAAGGACATTAAATGACATTAAATGTCTTTCATAATTTTACCTTCCAAAAACTATTTGCTCACTTTTTATTCGTACTAAATTGTATAAACAAACTTTTCAGTAGCACTCTTGTCCCAAAAGTTTTCCACTCGGATCTCGTACTTATTCTCTGTAAGCCACTAGAAAACATGATGTGCCTTCCTACGTACCAAAAAATATATGTACATTAATAATACAAAAATATTCAAAATGTTACAACAAATAAATTTTTCTTTGTATTTAACAAACTTATCGAAGTAATAGATAAGCAGGAAATTATTTTATTAACAAGTAAATAAAAAAATATAATTAAAACTAGTTTAATTAGTTAATTAGACTTTCTTGAGGAACATTTTTTTAAATAACAATAAATACAAATAAATCTAAGAAGTAATTAACAATATTTACAATATTTACAAACTAGTTTTGTTTATTTGTCCAATATAAATCTTCGAATTCTAGCTCAGTTCTAAATTCTTTTAGAAAGAAGTAACAAAAACACATGACTAAATCCAGAATATACTTTGACTCTAGCTACACGGTTATACAACTTTATTGTTATTAATATTAAAACTCTCACAATATTACATGAAATAAATCTAACGAAAATAGGTTTTCTGCCGCGCAGACAGTGTAACGCGTGACGTACCGCCAGGACAATTAAGTTTTTTGCTGCAGCCGCTAGAACGCCACGTACTCGAGTTATGAACTGGTCGTGACCACCTCCCAGCAAGTTCTTGCCACGTTATCATATGCTTCATTTTATTAAATATATTACAAAAAAATTATCATGTCTGTGGTGTACAAAAAATTGCATAGTCTAAGCAATTTCATTGCCGTTGCGAAAACCTATTTACGAAGTTTTTTTTCAGAAGTAGAGATATGTATGTATACATTATTTAAAAAAATAGTGATTGGCATAATGTTAATACAAGAATAAACTTGCTAATCATGTCACCCGCCTCAATAAAATCACGAAATCTTTTAAAGAGCAATGTATACGCTTTTACAATAAGATCCCCGCTGACATTCAAGATCTACCCCTTAATAAGTTTAAAACTACAATAAAACGAAAGCTTTATGCAAAAGCTTATTATAAAGTATCAGACTACTTAGATGATAAAAATCCATGGGTGTAAGCCGCTCACCTTTCAGTTTGTTTCAATAATATTATTCTTTAAGCACTTATTGTTAAAAAAAATATTTTTATAATTTTGCTAAAGAGAGCGTCCCTCAGTTTCTTGCGTATTCTTCTGAGAGGAACCAGTATTTTTGAAAGCGCCTTTGTGGTGACGTTTTTCCACAAAGTAATAAAATTCACTCTTATGACGTATTTCAAGATTATGTTACATAACTACGAAATAAAGATATTTTGATTTGATTTGATTTGATTATCATTTACAAAAAATTACGTCATGAGAGTAACTACAGGTGACCTTTACAAATACATAGTTGCATTAGCGTATTTAGTACAGTATAAAATTCCATATATTGAGATCAAAAGAGTAACACAGTTCTTTTTGCCTTTTCTTTAGGCCTACAGAATATGCAAACGTTGGGTTGTCCTTTTTTACTTGGCATTACTACTGGGTTGGTAGGTATAAACAGGTACATTCATTCTTCGTGTATGTTTTTTGTTATTTGTTAATTTTAATTTTTAACTATTCACTTTGTTTATTTTTATTTACTTTCCTGAAATACTTTCCAAAAATTTGAAGAATTATATATGGCTGTATTTTTATTATTATTTAATTAATCACAGCCTTGCCAGAAATTTTTTAGCCAACCCATACGTGATGGTTCTACGTACTAAAGATAACAAAAAAAATTCATCGTTGAAACAGATGGCTGAAGATCATTATTAATTCGGATCTTAGACTAGTCCTAGATTTTCCCAACAGAGGCTTCGAAAAATGATCCCCTTGTCTGACTCCATTCCGTATGTTGAAACTTTTCCTGTCCTTTCCAATTAAATACATGCAGTACTGTGAACGTATACACTCAGAATTAATCTGTATTATTCGATATGGATGGCAGGCCAGCCTGAGAACGTCGTCGACCGATGCTTTCTGCAAATTCAGCAACCTAGATACAATGGAAATGTACCGCTGGCTAGCTATGACGAATGTGTACAGCTAAATCTATGGCTGACATTCGTCTGACATATAAATTAACATCAAGTACTGTGGTATTGGAAAAGATTGGAATTTCGTTATTCGCCTATCCTAATACGGCATAATATAATACGAAACGTCATTTCTGTACCAACTGTTACTTCCGTAAAAATTCTTTAACAAGTGAATCAATGAAAAGGTCCGTACATAAAAACAAAGTATAATTTATATACGAACAGTCCTAAGATTTCGGGATTTTTTTTGCGAGGTCCTCCTAGCTAATTAGTGTCGGCGCAAATCTTCCGAGAATAAACTTTTAATGACGCCGAATGAAAGTTTACAGTATGCAGGGCGGGCGCCGAAGCGATTTCCTTGAGCCTCATTAAGGAAAATTGTTCGATGTTTTCCTGAACTGTTAGCAACATGTTTGGAGTGTTAAAGAATTAAGAAGTTCGAAAACTTTCAGTTGATTGATTTTAGTGTGAAGTTGAAATACGCAGAAGTAGAATGGGATCCGTCTTTCGTCCCGGAACTCCGGTGGCCTAATCGCAGAATAATTAACAAGTGTTTAAGATTTTAATTTGGCATTCGTACTGAGGTCACTACAAAAAAAATTATGTTTAATGACGATATTTGACATTTTATGACTAAACTTCTCATTTGTGCCCCTGCTGGTGAACTCAAATAGAACTTCAGTCAGAGCTTTTTAATAATATCTAGTATATCAAACACACATGGTCACCTAGTCCTAAACTAGACAGAGCCTATAGCGTTTACATCAGGAAACTGATAGATCTAGACTTAAATATCTATATAATTAATTCGTAAGTATATACATATATATTACGCACAAACACAGAACAAACACTTTTATCCCTCATATTTAGCGTTGTAAGTTTATTATTAATTTCGCCACAACAAATAGATATTGTTCATGCACACAAATATTTGTCCTAGGCAGGTATCGAAACTGCGACCTTTCGGTCTGTTGTTGGAGTTCCAGACCTCTAGACTAATCGATCAGCCAAATGGAAATGGATAGAGCATACAGGGTTAGTAGTCAATTCATTTCAATTCATTCAATTCATCCATTAACAATTCATGAATATACTTACCTTTTGATGTACAAAGATAATTTAATTAATTAAGACGACCGCTTAGCCTAGTGGGTATCGACCCTGCCTACGAAGCTGGAGGTCCCGGGTTCGAATCCCAGGTCGGGTCAGTATTTATATGATGAATATCGATACTGGTACCGGATCTTGGTTGTTATATGTATGTGGTGTCTTTGCTTGGTACCCACAACACAAGCTAATGCTTAGTTTGGGGCCTAGACGTTGTTGTCATGTGTACGTTATTATTAATTTCTTCACCTTTGACTCTTTAATATGTACAAACAATGATAAGCAGTCAAGGAGACATATAAATGATGAACTCTCACCATAAGAGTTCCGTTTGACTTTACCGTTTATTGCAGAGCCTAAAAAACATAGGACTTTACGGTTTAAGTGTCAATATCGAAAGCTATCAAATTCCATTAAGCCGTGTGTGTGCAACTCGCAAACTCTATAAAATTCGAAGAAAATTGCTCCTTTCTCAGCTGCTTCGTTTTACAAACGTATCATTGTATCTACGTTCCCGATACAGTGTAAAATCCGTTATTACACACATTATCTAGATAATTTAACGATTCTCTGATTTGCTTAGATAATATATATTTATTCCCATTTTTCAATATTATTTACATAATTCACAAATGAGAAATAATCGTGCAGTAAAGTGCGGGACCTGCATAGAGTGAGATAAACAAAAACGAAGGCGTTTACCAACACCGTCTATTATCAAATATAAAGTATCGCTTTTATCGTCTCGATGTAGTGCCCGCGGCGCTATGCTTTGCATTGGTTTTTTTTTATTACTCTTTTTCTGCTCCTCTCCTCCCATTTAATAAATTAGAATTGAACTGAATCTAAAAATTTATAATTCTTTTATTAAGATGCACATTAATTACAAATTACGTAGGTGAGCTAATATTATTACTCACTTCATATGTAATATTTATTACCAACTTCAAAAATATCTTAACAAATAAAACAAGATGTTATAGTCACGAAATTTTTTTGGTACTTAATGAAAAAAATATAAGGATAGTAACTTAAAACCAACGAAAACTATATAGATATAAATATAATCTTAGAAGTGAAAAATAATATTTTTACTTTAAAGAAAAGAACGTTAATGGATGGTATATAGTTTATTAAGTCGGTGCCAAGTTATTCACTTTATATTGTGTTCTATAATTTTATTGTTATAATATTTTGTTGCAGTTTTAAACATTATTATTATTACTTTATCATTACCTGGTAAGTTCCCATTTATAGTGTCTGAGCTGGTACCGATTTATAAGCTATTTATACCACCTATTAAACTAAAAAATGATAAATAATATTTTTTACTTTAAAGAAAACACCATTGATTGACGGTGTCCCATCCTGCTTCTACTTCCTCCTTAATAACGGTCAAAATGGACTATGGAAATCCACGTGAAAACGAATCTTACACGAGATAGCTGCTGTACATCGTTGAGAAGTTCCCATCGACTGACTACCTGCCATTTTCATCATCAGGTTAGCTTTAGATCACCATAATATTTAATTTTTATGTAACTACATCCTTGCACCAAGATTTATTAAAATCGGTTAGTAGGTAATGGGTGAATTTCCAATATATAAGAGTAATCCTCCAATTGTCTACTTGAATATTTTCTTTAAATAGTACCGATGAAAAGTGTTCACGTAATTTCTCCTATGTTACTTTCCAAACAAGTGGAATGAAACGGACGAACTTCATATTTGTGCTCGCTAACTCGGCGCCAAGCGATGGGCGGAAAGCTTTACTGGTGTGACGCGAAGTAGTATCCAACAGCATCGGGATACTATAATATCAGGGAGCGTTACGCAGGTCAACAGTCGATTCGAGATAAGTGCGGTAAAACCGTTACAATTATTCATAGCCGGCATACACAGACCAGTCAACCTATAGACCACGCTTTAATAAACGTCAGTACGAAAACGAAATCACCAAAAAGTGGCGGGGTGCGGGGAGAGGTCGGCTAGTTTTCATTGGCTCGTTCAAAATTAACAATTTAATGGCTTCCAACGTGCTTCCAACTGACGGCTCACTAGTGACGTAGTTATGTAGTGTCACTACATAGCCTTGGCGAATGCTACTCCCTGTCAAAGCGTGGTCTATAAGGTTGACTTGTCTGTGCCGGCATACCATAAGTATTACATTTTTATAGTTGTAAATAAGTGAACGCAGAAACCTACACAGCGTAAACGGGTCAAGAAGATCACATAAAAGCGAGTCCAAAATATTACTAATAGCCAGACAAAGATAACGGTCATGAAGTCGATCACAAGTTCACAAGGCGACACGATGGCCAAAACACAACGTAGCTTCATGAACGAATATCAGGTCAGTTCACTTACTAAACAACATTTATTTACAGAGATATAGCCTTACATAGGCATATAAAAGAAATAAATCAAATCGATTTATAATTGGCGAGGATATCATTTACTTCGTAAATGTTAATTTGTCCTCGGCTTCTAGATACATCTTCTGGCACAAGGTTGACGAAAATTTCAGTAACATTTCTGAGAAATTGATCTTTCGAAAGCAAATATAACACTTGGATAAACAACTTGATTGGTAAATACATTATTTTTTTATCGAAGGTACGGCCGTAGGACGTAATGTTACGTCCTGTCGATTTTATCGGACGGATTCCTTATTTATATAAATGGGATTCCGACTTATCGAGTTACTAATTACGAATTGCCAGCTTGATATTTTCTGTTGATATTATGGAAATAGAAACTCTCCCTTTCTGTACAGAGAAGCCATGATCGCACCTCGGACCACAATTGTTAACTTATCTATTTATATATTTTACCCAAGTTAAAGACCAATCAATTATTTCTCAAAAAAAAATCAATTTAAATCTAGAATTATATTTTTTCCCCAAAATGTGATTATAAACTATATAAGGTCATAAAATTTTGATCGATTCATAAGGATCGACAATTCAATTTGACATAGAGGTCTAACCTTAATATTTTTTTATAATTTTTTTCTTCTTGTTCTATTATTTTTTTTTTATTAAGTGAAATAAGCTCAACCGTCCAGATAACGTCATAAGAACAATTTCAAAGTCCGATAAATATTCATAAACATTTGATAAATACGTAAACAGAAAAAATAATTATTTTTAGAGGTTAATAGAATCTTATTCCTTTCAATTTTAATAATCGTTGGCGCGACTGTGAAATTTTGGCCTGAGCCCATTTGTTCAAACTTCAAATATTTAAGAAAACGTCTTTCAAATAATGACAATAGTACTTCTGAGAACAAAACATTTTCTCGATCTATGAAGTGCATTTATGTTATGACGATGGATACCATAAATAAAAGTTTGAATAAAAAACAATTTAATTTAATTTACAAATAATTAATCCTAATCTTAAAATCAAAAGCGACACTTTGGTACATATGTAACGATAATTGTAACGAAAACAGTGTAGATCGCAATCATAAAAACGGAATTGGTATGTGATACAAGCCACAATTGAAGATTTATGTGGGGTACAGAATTTATAAATAAGAAGTGTATCAGAACAATTCAACCCAACGCAGCTAAGGATCTAGGAAGTCAAAACAGGCGGCCATATTACTACAGAGACAAAAAACAGGTAGCCACTTACAAATACATTTATCCCTAACAATTGTATGGTCCCACGGACCAGGTTAATGAAAAATCACACACAAATTGAAAGTTATCAAATAAAACCAACATCTCCTAAATACTAATTTATATGTTTATAATATATTTGCTCGATCTAGCAGTCTAGAGATGGCTGCTCGATCTATAAAATACTCTATGCTATATACTATATACATAAACCCCTACATATCTGTACTATATAAATCATTAAATTTTCAATTCTAACATAATATTCATACATTGAACATAATTTGACGACCGCTTAGCCTAGTGGGTAGCGAACCTGCCTACGAAGCTGGATGTCCCGGGCTCGAATCCCAGTACGGGTCAGTATTCATATGATGAATATTGATACTGGTACCGGGTCTTGGTTGTTATATGTATGTGTTGTCTTCGCTTGGTACCCAAAACACAAGCTAATGCTTAGTTTGGGGCCTAGACGTTGTTGTCATGTATACGTTATTATTATTATAAACATTTATTTAAAAAACCAACTTCGTTGTGTTTACATCGACGCCCGCAACTTTGGTCACATACCGAAAATACACTGATATGTGTACCCTAACATGCCATAAATAGTATAATTTTAAAAATTTAAAACAGATAGAAAGGCACTAAATTGATTCTTATAAGTACAGTACAATAAGCTGTCTGTGAATAATACAATATCATTAGCTTTAGAATTTGCAATATAGATAAATATATATCTTTTTTTTCTGAGATTATTGTTTTTCCTAAAATTAAATTTCGCATTAATTTACACAATTATAACCGTACTGATAGTTTTCGTTTTTGCTATGCTGATAATTATGATTTACATGGTACATAGAAAAGTCTCAAAAGTCACCATCGACATTTTTCTTGGTTACAACAGAGGGCGTTCTGTACGCTTTTCATGCATTCCTTATAAGACTTCAGCGTATTTACTCTGAGAATCTTCGTGGACACACATAAAAACGAATAAACTTTTCCATGTTTTCCGCCGTAAACCATAAAATGACGACATGTTTACGACTCATAAATTTTCAAATAAGCCGTAAAATTTCATTGTCTTGTGAGACTTTTTGTCTTTTCCTTTATCGCCCGTCAAGTTGGGTTAACTTGCGCATAACTTGAGTGCGAAATAAAGTAAATAAACCGAAAGTTTTAATACAAATGAAGCCATTTTCCTATAAATTAAGCCTTGTCATTACGTGAGTTATTTTTCGTTATTATTTGAACAGTCAAAATACAAGATAAAATTATATTAATTATTTAAAAATATAGTATAATATAAATATAGTAATATAATGTAGATATATAGTATAAATATATAGTTTTGTAGTATAAATATATAAATATGGTACAGTATTATAGTATAGTACAATATATATACCGTATAATGTAGTATTTACATTATGCATCTCCTCTGCGTTCCACTAAACATACTCTAGCTAGCTGGTGCAAGATGGCTAGTTTCAGTACGCGAGGTTCCCGCGCACCGGTTTTCACCCCCGTGAAATAGCGTTTGACATTTTCGATAGTGTGAAGTTATATTTCTGACTCTATTAAAACCAGACGCTGCTGTCAAATTTATTTACTTTATGACATGTATTTTTTCATTCCCAGTGATTGGACTGATCTTCGTGCTAATTTATTTTAGATATAATAATAATAGCCGTTGCTAAAAACTTTTCATACCTTATTTGAAAACCAGACCACTTCTTGGCATGTTACAAAGAAACGCACTAAGTTTATAATTCATATTGAAATTCTAAGAGTCACCGAAATTAAATTCGTAATTATTAAGATTTCTCAGTAAAGAAAAGACGCGGAGTATGGGTTATTACCCCTATAGAATAATTGTAAAGTCTTCTGTAACGGAATCAAATCCTTCGATTTTTCATTTCGAACTAAACAAAATAAAATAATCATTGGAATTAAACGGCCCTGACCTAAATAAAACGAAGATAGGATATGATGGTAGTGACGGGAAGCGAAGCAAATTGAACGTGAAAGTTTCTGCGGCGAGAGAGCTCGGAAAGGCTATTAATTATTAGAGAGGAAATTGAAACCCCAGTGGAAATGGAAAAGTAATAAAATGCAACAACGACTGCAAGATGAGTGCCGCGCCATTCTATCGGCCAGCGAAACATTTTCTATGCCACGCTGTGTGACGGTTCGGATTTACTATTGGTATTCGATATTACAAGGGTTCTTAGTATGACAGTTAAATTCGGACTGGTGAGCTTACGTTTATTTACACGTTTACAAGCAATTTCAGCTCTACACGACTAATTATTCACTATCAGTTCATAAGTGGAAACTTTACAATTAACACAATTATTTCATCCCTCTTCTATATAAATTGTTCTTACTTTATCACTCCCGTCGCTTGTTGAAAGCTAAAAGCTTAAAGTTTCAAAGTTATTTGAGAGGTATTTGTTTTGACGTACCAAATCAGATTGACTTAGTGAGAGGAAGTGGGTCAATGATGTGACATATTGACAATCGTCATCAAGGACGTGCACCAAACAAAGCTATATAGTAGGTATATCCCGTAGGACTAGACGTCAAACTGTAAGGTTAGAAAAATGATCTTAAAATACTCTGGAAACCCTGCAAAAGAGAGTTTAATAAAATATTTTTTTAAATGTATTTTTTATACTGATTAATTTGGTTCCTATTATGACTAACAATTTATTGTAAAAATCTAAAATCTGTCACCAAACCTATGGATAGGTCCTGACAAAAGCGAGTTAGAGAACTTGCAAGTTCTTTTACTTACAATTACCAGTATCACACGTTATGTAATATTTTTATCAAATATATTAATTGTTATTATCTGTATTTTTCATTGTTATTAATAAATGTAAAAAAATTTAAAATAATTACTGTTTAACACATATTTTAAGTAGTATCCTTAACTTTGTTCAAATAAATTAAAAAATAAATTATTAATAATAAAAGAAATTAATTATTTCTTTAATAAATTGTTTTAAATAAATAAATAATATTTTTAATAAAATAAATTAAAATAAAATAAAAAAATATTTATTTTCATTCACATATTTACACATTCAATCAAGAATCTTAAATAAAAAGTGAAATATATAATAATAATTGTTGCGGACAGCCACACCGTAGTCATTAAGTCTGTGAATAAATAGTTATTAATCGTTTTATTTTAGTCATTTTTGTTATGATAAAATAATTGTATATTTGTATTTGTTAATTGTGTATGTGCATTTAACAATTATGTATGTAAAATTTTGAATATACCTAGGTCCGGGAGTGTATCTCGAAGTCGACGGCGACTCGTGTCCGCAGAACGCTCACATTGTGGGAGGCGGGGCGTCGCCGTGCGACAGATATCGAACCGCGCGCCACACAGGCTCGATATCGACGAGGTACTTCTCGGATTTAGGTATAATAATGTCTATTGCAGCTCTCACAGTTGCGCTCCGTTAGCCGTAGCGATAGGTCGCTTCTTAGCTCCCGTTCGTTCGACTCACGCGTTCGTGATTTTTACAGCCTATACTGTATTTTCCTTCCAGTGCATTTAAGAGTATATTATACCGTCGCCGCGATTATTATATACTCTCTAGGGTCGGTATCGTTGCCCTATTAGCCCTGCACTCGCTGCAGAGGCAACGGTATTGTTATTACCAGTGATTTAGTGTTAGTGCCGCCTAGTTCCAGTTAAATCGCCGCCTTAGGTCTTGCAGCGATTTTGCTGACCGCTTCAGGTCGCTGGTTCTTCAAACCAGCGATCCGGTAGCCTTCAAATAGACACCGGCCCGTCGTGTCGGTACCTCGTTCGCCCCCCGCCGCCACCGCGGCCCATAGCTAGAAACTTAGGTAGCTACTCGCTTCACGGGTGACTAAGCCGCTATTGTTATCGAGTCGGTTCTATTGTTCTCTCAGTTACGAACACCTGCACAGTCACAAGTAAGTGTTTCTTACTATCTTATTTAAAAATATTTTGCATTTGCATTTCATTCACCTGATTTATTAACTAATTTTTATTTAAATAAAAAATTTTATTTAAACAAAATTAAACTACACATTTCCTGAATTTTTTTAAATTTCATTTAATTTGTATTACTATTATTACTTCTATAAATCTTTAACATTATTTTATCTATGTAACTTTTTCATAGTAGTCAACATGAATAACCGTAACCGCCTGCCCGATCGGGCAGGCGGTTTCACGAAACCATTAACCCAATCCGCCTTACCTACACCCGACCAATTATTCAAAATTATTTTAACAACTATCCAAAACCTCTATCCCTCCATGACACCCGAGCATGCCTTATCAATGCTCGACGCCGTTGAACGCCCGTCTTCTCCGACCAATTCGGTCGTTTCAGCTAACGGTGGCAAACGCCGCCGTCTAGACACCCCCCTCCCTTCCGCCTCCGCCGAGACTAACTCGGCGGACGGTACTCTTAAAGGATCGGACGATGAGTCCGACTTTCAGCTAGTGACCAAAAGAGGTCATCGTGGCGGGAAAAACAATCGCCGCACCCCACCTACTAATAACTCGTGCGACATGGAAGTCGCCACCACCCTCAACTCAAACATTAATTTAAAAAATAATTTTTCTCCCCTCTCTCCTGCCCCTCTTACCGAAGAAAGGGTTGCTGCCCACGAGCTAGCAACCTCTAGGCCCAAAATAATACCGACTTCCCGAGTAGTCGAACCCGCTAGGCGAAAAATGCCACCCCCTATCATTCTTCGCGATAAAGCGAAATGGACCACCGTGTCCGCTGAATGTGGCAAACGTCACATAAACTTCACGAGCGCGTCAAATACCGCGCTCGGCATTAAAATATGCACTCCTACCATAGAAGACTTCCGCTCACTTAACTCACTGTTAAGAGCCGAAAGTCTAGCCTACCACACTTATGCGCTCGAAGAGGAGCGTAAACTTAAAATCGTTCTTCGAGGTGTCCCGGTCGAATTCCCGACTGAGGACATAAAAGCCGACCTAATCGCCCAAGGCTACCCCATCCATGCCGTCCACCGCATGTCACTGCGGGACGGCACCCCACTAGGTTTAATCACATTAATTCTGGAAAAATCAGATATGTCCCTAAATATACTAAAATCCACAATTAAAGTCTGTGGCCTCTCCGGCATTCGCACTGAAGCTCCTCACCGGAAAGGTATTCCTGGCCAATGTCATAGGTGTCAAACTTATGGCCACGCTTCAGCAAACTGTTTTGCTAACCCCCGCTGTGTCAAGTGCCTCATTCCGCACTTGACTGCCCAATGCCCACTTTCCAAAGAATCAGGCGATACTCCCGCCTGCGTTCTCTGTAACAAAAAAGGCCACACGGCCAACTACAGGGGCTGTCCACGAGCCCCTCAACCCAAACCTTCTTTTAATAAATACAATAATAGGAGTTACGCTCCCCCACCCGCTACCAACGAAATCAACTTCCCCTCCCTGCGCCCGCGAGGCGTGTTTCCTCCCCGCCCCGCCGCTCCCGCTTACAACGCGTGGTTTAGGCCACAGCCGCCACAGGCTGCCCCGCGCCCCCTTATGGAGTCCGTCCGCCGCACGGCTCCCAATAATAACCGCATAGAACGCGTGCAAACTATTAACAATAATAATAATAACAATAAAAATAAAAACGATGATTCATCACTCGGAGCCGATCTACAGGCTATCTCGTCGATCCTTCGAGTGGTGAACGCTCGCGAAATCGCGGAATTCGCCGCAGACATTAAAAAAGCGCGCGACGGCACAGAACGACTGTTAGTTCTCTGCCGCTACCAAACACTAATCAATAAATTAGACCGCATTTAAATGTCGGACGCATCAGCGCGTACTGTAATAGGTAGGATTGGACGCCTTAAACCCAAATCTATTTCAATCCTAAGCTTTAACGCCTACGGATTAATCTCTAGTATTAATGAACTAGATGAGTGCGCTAACGAACACTCACTAGATATAATTTTAATTCAAGAAACCCTCTTAAAGCCATCTAGGCCCAAATCGTGCAAACTGCGCAACTATGTGCAACTACGAACTGACAGACAGGGTTCCCGGGGAGGCGGCACGGCACTGTACTATAAACGAGTACTGCACTGCTGCCCTTTAGTAATCCAAAACCTTTCTAATATCGAGGCCACAGCTTGCAGACTCGCTATGACCGGTCATAATACATTAGTCATAGTCTCTGTTTATTTACCACCAACTAAAGAAATAGTTCAAAGTGATTTAGAAATCCTTCTCGCCTTAGGCGACTCCGTAATTCTTTTCGGAGACTTTAATTGCAAAAACACACTGTGGAATTGCACAGCCACAAATACTAACGGTCGCAAACTTGCTCTACTCTCAGAGCAGTTAGAGTTCGAGATCATAGCTCCCCTTCGCCCCACTCACTACCCCGCCCAAACCAGTCACTCTCCTGACATACTAGATATAGCTATTATGAAAGGAGTTGGGCTAAATCTGACCTCGATCGAGGTACTCCACGACCTCGGCTCAGATCACCTGCCCGTATTACTTAAACTAGGCTCGCTCTCCAACTCCAGTGAGACCGAGACAAAAATAATAACCGATTGGAAAAAGGTGTCGGCTACACTAGCGATAGCAGACACCCCAATCCTAAACACTATTCCTGATGACATCACCTCTGTCGATGACATCAATTTAGCCATAGGTGCTCTCACAAACCACCTCAATACGGTGGTCGCAAACAACTCGCGGAAAGCTCCGACGGGCAACCGCCAGAGCTTGCCGCCTGATGTCCGCGAACTTGTGAGAACGAAAAATTCTGCCCTACGTCGCGCGGCGGCATACCCTACTCCTGAGTATAGGTCCCGTGCACGCGCCCTTCAACGCGCAGTAAAGGCACGTGTACGTGAATTCCGAAATAATAACTGGAGTACGCTTATGGAGAAAATTCATCCCACCCACAAAGCGTACTACCGCATAGCTAAAGCCCTGAAAAGTGACGGACACACGGACACACCCCCCCTCTTAAGAAGGCCGACCACTCCCTAGCGTTCGAAGATAACGATAAGGCTGAATGCTTAGCCGACAGCCTCGAAGAACAATGTTCTCCTAGTTCTGCTCCTTTTAACTTAGAACACGTTTCACGCGTCGAGGAGGAGGTACGTCAACGCACCTCCCTCCCTCCCACTTCCGACCTCCCACCTGTCACCGCAGACGAGTTAGGCGGCCACATCCGAAAACTGAAATCCAGAAAGGCGCCGGGCCTTGATGGTATTAGTAATAAGGCTATCAAATGCCTCCCATTCCCTTTAATAACGCTCCTAGCCGCAATCTTCAATGCATGTTTGAACAACTGCCACTTTCCCGACGCCTGGAAGGAAGCCTTAGTCATCGGCATCCGCAAACCAGGCAAACCCGTAGATCTCCCTTCGAGCTACCGCCCCATTAGTCTCCTCAAGGGACTGGGCAAGCTCTACGAAAAAATTTTATACTCGCGCTTAAGCGACCACCTTTTAGGCAAAGGCCTTATAATCAACGAACAATTCGGCTTCCGCCCACACCATTCTTGCCCTCAGCAAGCCCTCCGACTTGTAGAATATATTTCCGAAGGCTTCAAAAGGAAGCACAAAGCGACCGCGGTATTTTTCGACGTCGCCAAAGCTTTTGATAAAGTTTGGCACGCCGGCCTGATCTACAAGTTATACACGCTAGATGTCCCCGACAGACTAATTCTTATTATTCATAGCTATCTCAGTAATAGAAATTTCATGTTCAAACACGAACAATCCCTCTCCTCCAAAAGATTAATTAGAGCCGGTGTTCCACAGGGCTCCACATTATCACCCTTATTATACGCGGCATATACTAATGACATACCGCAACCCACAAACGGCGTCCAACTCTCCCTATTCGCGGATGATACTGCACTCTATTTACGCAGTAATAGCTCAGTTTTTACAATTCCTCGCCTCCAGAGAGCCATTGATGAGCTGACACGATGGTTTCACCTCTGGAGAATCGAGATTAACCCAGAAAAATCAGCAGCAATACATTTTAGGTACAGCAAAACTAGACTAACTAGTGTTGTTCCGTACCAGCTTTCCCATCTTCGAATGGATAACGTGCCCATTCCGTGGCAACACAGTTACAAATATCTAGGCATCACGCTTGATAAACACCTCCATTTCAAAGATCACATCAACCGTGTTTGCAACTTAGCCAAATTTTATAGTTCCCGCCTTAGCGGCATGTTAGGCCCTAAACGTAAAATGTCTCTACGCAATAAGCGTACTCTTTACACCGTATGTATCAGGCCGGTGATGACTTATGCATCCCCCGTTTTCGCCCATGCAGCACCAAATCTGTTATACAGACTCCAAATTGTCCAAAATAAATTCTGTCGAAGGGCGACTGGCGCACCCTGGTACGTCAGAAACTCAGTACTACATCGAGACTTAGAGCTCCCTACAATATCAAAATACATGAAAGACGCATCAGAGCGCTTTTTCACTAGAGCCACAAATCATAGTAATCCATTGATAGTTTCAGCTGCCGCTTACGAGGCACCTCCTCCTAATCATTTCCTAAGAAGACCACGGAATGCTCTGACAGATCAGCCTGACGACCTCACTCTCGAAGTCGAGCAGCTGACTAAAGCCAATGAGTCTTTCTCGGGCGACTCTCAAGTCGAACCTGAAGTGGGGGCGCTCCCGCGCCCCCCACACCCGCTCCCTACTGACCTCACCTCAAATGAGTGATCAATAAAACACTTTTCACGTTATACTAATAACGTTAATCTCAACCGGGGGCCCGCGCCTCTGGCATTATTTCGCCTCGAGTAACCCCTAGGGGTCACCCGACAACTTCGCGCCGGCGACACCCTAGTGTGCCGTCTGGCCGCTTCGATGAAGTCGTAGGAGCTTTCGGGCTAACGACACGCGTCCCTATTCTGCTTCAGGCGGTTGTTTAGTGGG
>OX453258.1:10743285-10789164 GCA_949709985.1 Luffia ferchaultella
CGCTTCCATTTTTTCATTATGTCTTTTTTGTTCTTTAAGTTGTTCTACAGCATTTTTAGCATTGTTGACTGCTTTCGCGATTCCAGCAGCTCCACCAGCCAAAGCACCTGTTGCACTTAATCCAGCAAAAAGTGGTATTAAAAAAGGAAGTACTCCACCAATTTTTTGTGGCAGAGGTAAAATTCTAGGACAATTGATATTTTTTTTCCCTCCTACTTGACGAATCACTTTACGAACACCATTCAGTGCAGATTTTATAGGATCAGATCCTTTAGACATAGATGATTTAGCTATTTTAATAACATGCTTGAAAGGTTTCTTTGATCTTTTAATTTTTTTCTTTGTTTTATTTTTATTTGTGATACCAAGACCTAATTTTGACTTGGCACCCATCGCGGACGCAATGCCTAACGCAACTGCTCTTTCACTCATTGATGCATCTCTATTAAATACTCGTTTCATCGCTTTTGATGCTAGCATACGATCAGCCTGATTTCTCATATGAACATTATCTCTGTTTTTCGAATACGCTATATCATGTTCGCGACAAGCTGAATCAAGTGGATTAATACCCATATCACCTCGTGCTAATCGATCTTTGAGTTTAGTTCCAGGACCGCAAAACTGATAACCGGGTACATGTAGCTCAAACGGTAATTTATTCAGCATATCATTGAAAAATCCAAAACCTTTTTTTCTCTTTCGATAATAATATTTATTATTATTATTATTATGGTGAATCATTATTCAGCATAAACGTTGTAGTCTCTTAAAGAATTATAGGGTTATGAAATAAAAACAGAGATGAACTCAGTAATATACTTAATTTAATGGTAAAAATACATACATATTTTTATAGATGTACACTTTGGTTATAAAAAATATCAGATATATTTGTACATAGCATACTTAAAATAATTTGTAATGTCCCCAAGGCAATGTGTTATATTTATCAATTATTAATCTTTTATCATCATTAGCATTCAACACGGATTTATTTACTTCTTGCGAGAATATCGTGTGTTTGATTGATTTAAATACATTCATACATGAGCGCAATGTATTGTTAGTTTTAAGAGTAGATTTGTATTCGTCTGTAGTTAAAAGATTTAACACTGCTTTGCTAACTCCCTTTGCCTTTTTGATTTCATCGTTTTCGGTTTTTATACAATATAGTTTAGATCTTAAACCTACAAATTCATCAACGATTGTCCCTCCTAATTCATCTTTAAACAGACCTGGTACCTTTTTATTTACTAGTGGTAAATCATAAATATTGTTCCTACTAAAATTGCTTGTATCAAATAATTCAAGATTTTCTTTTAGATCTTTATAAATACAATCATTTGTAGGTATTATGTAATATAATAAACTGTCAGTGTCGGTGTAGCACAGTTGTGCTCTATCCCCATATTTTGGTTTAATAAAAGAATAGTGAAAGCTATAAAGATGGGATTTACTTAATTCTAGTACAGTAAATCCTATGTATATAGGACGGTCAAGTAAAATTTCCGACTTGTCCATCTGAACTGCTGCGAAATTTTCAGAAAAAATTGATACATTATGAAAATTTGGTTGAGCAATCAATTTTTCAGCACCTATGTATTTATTTGTGTAATTTTTTTCATCACTCCATCGATCAACTAATTTTACAGATATTTGCTTCCGCTTGTTTTCTAAAGTTTTTCCAAATATTGAATTATTGAACAATTTAAAAAAATCTTGTTCAAACGTAGATTGTGAGGATTGACGCAAACTTGTATTCAAATCTATATATTGTTTTAAATAATTACTTTGTTTAAATGAAAGAATTTTATGAATTTTATTCAATATCAAACCATGATTTAAACACTGTTTTAAATGCATATAATGAATAACATAGTGATATTTATTGTACAGATTTGCGATCAATTTATAAGTCTTTCCTCCAGGAGGTTTCATTTTTTCTGGTGCAAATGGTAAATCTTTGTGAGAGTCATGTAAGTCCTCGTTATAGATTAAATCAACCTCTAATATAAATCCAATGTCTGAATTTTCATGACATGAATCTATGTCGAAAGATAATAATTCATCACTTTGTAAAAGTTTGAATTCTGAAATCGGTAAGTTTTTCATCATCACGTATCCATATAAATTATTACAATCTAAATATAAAAGATAAGTATTTGGTCTATCTTCCCTGTAGTCTTCAGTATAAATATTATTAGCTTTTGCATATCGTAAAGAACACTGTGATAATCCGCCTCGGATGCCTTGTTCAAGCATTTGATATATTTCAATGTCAGAAATTAATTCTAATTTTACACCAGTATTTAAAAGCATTGCGTCCCAGCTAAGACTAGGAGCGGTTACATAAAAAGCTGCATCTAGTTTATAATTTTTTTGGCAAACAGTACGAAAATTTTCAAATACATCACATAATAATAGAACATCGATCATTAAATATAAATCAGTATATTGTCCTAAATTGCATATGGAAAATTTTTCCCATACATCAAAAGCATGTTTATAATCATCGTCTGAAATATGATTTGATGTTAAAGTATTATAAAAACTTTGTTTCGGTGGCAATACTGTTTCATTATATTTATCTAAACTATCCATATATTCGTACGGATACACTCCCTTACGGCATGCTAATCGAAATTTATTTTTATCAGAGAAAAAGCGTCTGAGATTCAAGAATTTATCATACTCTAATGTTTTAGATAATTTATCTAAACTCGTGTTGAGAAAATGACAAGAATCAACAAATCTGAGAGGAATATATGACTCACGAACATCGTATACATTTTTTATGAATTTAGTAAAAGAAATATATTTTTCTTTCCCTTTAGGTATCACCTCTATCCTGCCATCAGATTCACTAAGCTCTTTTATAAATAAATGACAATCATACCCCGCTAAGTTATGAAAGAAAAATGGAATGAACGTACAAGTCTTTAAAAGCAAGTTACAATGTGAGTGTACTGCGCCTCTGTATACGCCTGTTCTGTGACAGTGATCGCGAACTACATCACCCAATAGTAAATTATTACATATATAACAGTGAGTGGCGCTATTGTATTCAATTTGTTGTTGCAATGATAACGGAATCATTTTTTTCTTTTCAGTCGTATTAATTCTATGAATTTCGTTAACATGTTCCGTTAATGACTTTACAAATATATGAACGCAATCTTTTCCTCGATATGAAATGAATTTATTTAAACTCGAATCATATGCACAACATATATAATAAGCAAATGCTATTGGTACGTGTCTTTTTGTTAATTTTGTGTATTTAGTTTCACAGTTCTGGTTGTTATTAAGAGGTAATAACATAGTTTCGAAATCACCATAGATAACGAAAGGAATACGTTGCAATCTCTCGTAGTGAGTGAATTGTAAGATTGTACCAGGTCTGGGCAATACCGTTTTAATTCGAGCACAATTATGCATCTCCATACTATCATATGAGGAAAAAAATAACATACACTCATCACAAAAATATATTTTGCCTTTATGCCTCGTTACTTGGTGTCTAATAAGCCGTTCAAAATCTTTTATTAAACAATAATGCCCATGTTGAGAATTTTCTATATATAATAAATTAATATGGTTTATACTACGATATTCTGTCTTGTAGAGCGGGCCTACAAGTTGATTTTTTGAATCTAATCCGTAAATATTTACTGTAAATGTTGGATTATTCATTTCGAATATCTTTATATCTCTATTAGTAGGAGGAAAATTCATCCCATCTATTTTAAATATTTGTTTGTAATCTGGATATGATGCAGTGCGTGTACCATTTTTTTTCACTGGAAATAAAGATGCAACTGCACACCATAAAAAACAATGAGAGTCAGTGTTTTTAATGTTTAAACAACTTTTCGTACTCTGAATATTTTTAGGTAATGGTATGTAAGAACCCCCTCGTAATGGTGTGTATTTATTTATATTCATTTCAAGATGAGATACACTGGAAATAAACCAACCCGAATCTTTTAATTGAAATTCGCTACATTTCCGAATGAGTGTAGCTTTAACATGGTTATAATATTCATTGATATCAGTATTGTGATAAAATTTCTTATACTTCACTGTAAATGATTTCAACTCGGTCTTTATTTGGTGTGGTAAAGAATAATAACAAAACAATTCAAAATTTATTTTACAGCTATTATGTTGATGAAGAATATATTTAATTAACTTATTCACCGAAACTCGTACATCATTTAAAAAATCTTCTGGAAGTAAATACCTATCATGAATACCATCTATTCTAAAAGAAAGTAGTCTGTTTTTAAATGCCGAATTTATAAGCCGTACATTATCAATGTGGCTTTGTAACAAACAATTTTTTTTATGTAAGTTTGTTCTAAGATGAGCATAGTATATTTTCTTTGTAACATTTATACCACAAATATTACAATATATTTTATTCGTCATATTAATAAAATATCGTAGTGCACAATAATAAAATCAAAATATGTAGTTTTATCAGATTGCATCCAAAGTAAAAAAAAAATAGGTAATACAATACCATATGTAAACCAAGTTATCTACTATTTACTTTGTAAGCATTGCTTGTTAATTTATACTTAAACCTAGAAAATCTAATTTTTATCTTTAATTAAAAAATACACTGATTACAATGTAGGCTTATATTCTATTACACGAAATACATAAAGTATGAAAATAACACGTTATTTAAATCAGTAAGTTTAAGAAAATAATATTTTACTTTTTCTTTTCAGGAATAAATTGTGCTTCAGATTTTGCAAATTTCTCTTTTATGTTCAATAAAAACGTTGCAAATATTTAAAGTCATCAGACTCTCTTTGTAATTTAATTTTCGTATTTATCAAAGCGAATTTCCAACGAGTATCATCTGGTAATTTCTCGATTTCGGACGTATAGTAAAGTTTTAATTCCAAAAAGAATTCTCCATTCGCATTGTTTTCAGTCTGTTTTGTCATTCCATTAGCAACTCGCTTCCATAAAATACCCGATAATTCAGAGAAAATCTAATTTTTACCTTTAATTAAAAAATACACTGATTACAATGTAGGCTTATATTCTATTACACGAAATACATAAAGTATGAAAATAACACGTTATTTAAATCGGTAAGTTTAAGAAAATAATATTTTACTTTTTCTTTTCAGGAATAAATTGTGCTTCAGATTTTGCAAATTTCTCTTTTATGTTCAATAAAAGACGTTGCAAATATTTAAAGTCATCAGACTCTCTTTGTAATTTAATTTTCGTATTTATCAAAGCGAATTTCCAACGAGTATCATCTGGTAATTTCTCGATTTCGGACGTATAGTAAAGTTTTAATTCCAAAAAGAATTCCCCATTCGCATTGTTTTCAGTCTGTTTTGTCATTCCATTAGCAACTCGCTTCCATAAAATACCCGATAATTCAGTTTTCTTCACACATATTTCAGTATCACTTTCGTCTCCGAAAAGATCCTTCATGAAATCGGTGCGTGTTTTCTTTGAACATTTCTTAGATGATTTGCGTTTTAAATTTTTAGATGTACTAGGTGATATCGACGATAAACCCTCATCAGAATCGAATATAGTTGGAAGGTTTCTATAACAAATAAAAAACAAGACCACTTAAAATAATTACGCAATATACAATTTTTTTTTCCCAGTTCTATTACAATCGTAGAGGCTTTTACCTAAAAATCGAAGTCGTAGTTTTTATAGAAAATTAATTTAACACAATAATCGATGTAATGTAATCAGTTAAAATTAACGTAAAACACAAAATAACAAATGAGCATTTTCATAAAAATATAATGTGTATTTATAAAAGAAAAAAAAAACACATATTTTTCCACTTCTATTATAATCATGCATGCTTTTACCTACGTAAAATCAAAACCGTAATTTATATAGAATGTTAATATCGCAATCAAATTTTAAACACAATTTTCAACGTAGTATAATCAGTAAAAAATTAGTGCTATAAAAACATGAAATATCTATTACAATCGTGGAGACTTTTACCTAAAAATCAAAGTCGTAGTTTTTATAGAAAATCTAATATCGTAATTAATTTAACACAATAATCGATGTAATATAATCAGTTCAAATTAACGTAAAACATAAAGTAACAAATGAGCATTTTCATAAAAATATAATGTGTATTTATAAAAGAAAAAAAAACACACATATTTTTGCGCTTCTATTATAATCATGCATGCTTTCACCTACGTAAAAATCACAACCATAATTTATATAGAATGTTAATATCGTAATCAAATTTTTAAACACAATTTTCAACGTAGTATAATCAGTAAAAAATTAATGCTATAAAAAACATGAAATAACAATTGATTATTTTATAAAAAATATAATGAATATTTATAAAAGTTTGAAAATAATGTAATATACCTACATTTTTATACTCACATTTCAGCCATGGTACCACTGAAGTATTACTTGGTGCTTGGTTTTTGCAAGAACACTTTGTATTTTTGTTACTACTAGGAACTTCGCCTATCGTAGACTGGTGTCGAATAAGCTTGGAGTATGGTTTATATACGCTTCGATACACGTGTGAACTGTCTTCAAGGTTTAAAAACAAAACTATAAAAACATGATAGAAAAAAATTATCGTAACCCAGTTCCGTTTTATAAACGCAAGTCGAGACTTGAAAATCATAAAACATGAGAAACTTATTTCCTAAAGCCATTTTTAGCACTTTGCATGTACAAAGCATTTTTGTTCGTTCAGGGTTAAAGATACGAAAAACTTACACGTGTCATAGTTAAAACAATGAAACATTCTTAACATTTATGTTAGATGTATACAGTCAACGAGAAATATAAAAAAATATTTTTTAATTTTAACTATTAAATCATTACACAACATCAAAAAAACTTCTTAAGTTTCTGTACATACAAATATTTTATAATATTTTAATTTTTTTGTAAATTTGCAAAATATGACATTAGCTTTTTTTTTTTTCAGTCAGTTAGTATTTATTAATAAAGTCGTGAACAATTACTTGATCGTCATTTATGTTTATTCTATTAAAGTTTATTATATTATTTCATAAATAGACTCTTTTAAATAATAAAATGGTAACTTCTCAAACGCAGGTAAAACGTATTGTTAACTGTACCATACACGTGTCTTTGTCAAAACAATAATTCATTCATAATTTGAAACCAAAGTCTTGACACAGTGAAACACTTGTTAATGAAACATTTGATGTGTGATGTATACAGTCAACGAGAAATATAAAAAAATATTTTTCAATTTTAACTATTAAATCATTACACAACATCAAAAAAACTTCTTAAGTTTCTGTACATACAAATATTTTATAATATTTTAATTTTTTTGTAAATTTGCAAAATATGACATTAGCTTTTTTTTTTTTTCAGTCAGTTAGTATTTATTAATAAAGTCGTGAACAATTACTTGATCGTCATTTATGTTTATTCTATTAAAGTTTATTATATTATTTCATAAATAGACTCTTTTAAATAATAAAATGGTAACTTCTCAAACGCAGGTAAAACGTATTGTTAACTGTACCATACACGTGTCTTTGTCAAAACAATAATTCATTCATAATTTGAAACCAAAGTCTTGACACAGTGAAACACTTGTTAATGAAACATTTGATGTGTGATGTATACAGTCAACGAGAAATATAAAAAATATTTTTTAATTTAAATTATTTAATCATTACACAACATCAAAAAAAAACTTTTTAAGTTTCTATACATACAAATATTTTATAATATTTTAATTTTTTTTGTAAATTTGCAAAATATGTCATCAGCTTTTTTTTTTTTTTCAGTCAGTTAGTATTTATTAATAAAGTCGTGAACAATTACTTGATCGTCATTTATGTTTATTCTATTAAAGTTTATTATATTATTTCATAAATAGACTCTTTTAAATAATAAAATTGTAACTTCTCAAACGCTGATAAAACGTATTGTTAACTGTACCATACACGTGTCTTTGTCAAAACAATAATTCATTCATAATTTGGAACAAAAGTCCTTATTACTTTTAATGGAAGTGTGTAAGTATTCTGTTTCCGAAAGGGTCTAAATCTGTATTTCAAAATATTTTTTTAAAGTTAAATTGAATACGATATTACAGCAATAATATTAAGTAAGAAAACATTTTATAGTTTTAATTAATTAAGCAATTTATACGAGAAAAAAGGTTGTAAAAAATTATTGTAGTTCTAATGAAATAAATACAATCGAATAAAAAAAAAACAGCGTAATCATTAATGCATAAGTTTTTAAATAATTTAATCTTAGGTGACAAAGTTGTTATAAAAAAATTATTATAGTTCTAGTGAGAAGTATATTTCTTTTCATCTACTTATTAAGTAAAATTCAATAATATATGCTAAACGGACTTATCCGGTTTTTTAATTGGGATTAGGTGTAGAGTAGGGACATACTTGATTTACCATTTAGTAAATCGACGTCCTGCAATCAACTCGTGTTGTCGTGTTGTGACTTATAGTAAAATATTTAAGAGTAAAAATTTTGTTGGTGTTGAAATTTGTCATGTGTTTAAAGTTATCGGTTGTCGTAACGGTGAGTGTTTTATAAAATTTCTTTCACCTCAAAATGAGAGATCGTGTTTTCCGAGAAAAATTATTGAGAACTCTGGTTCATTTAGCATTTGCAGAAAAACCGTTGTCCGTGAGAGCGAAGCGAGACTTTAAAAACGGACCACGGTTTTTGTAGTATATAATTGGGGAGTCTGGCTCACATTTTGTATGGTATATAATTGGGGAGTCTGGCTCACTTTTTCGTTATTTGCTGAAAACCATGGTCCGTGAGATCGAAGCGAGACTTTTAAAACGGACCACGGTTTTCAGCAAATAACGAAAAAGTGAGCCAGACTCCCCAATTATATACCATACAAAATGTGAGCCAGACTCCCCAATTTTACACTACTAATCTGGTTATCGGCTCCGTGTGTGTAATCAGCATGTATGGGCGGACAGACAGCCCCTACCACCAAACCTACTATGCTGTGCTGATAGTGTGATCCAGATCACAGGTTGCGGGTTGCGGCACGGGCGCAACACAGGCGTGTATATACTTACGCGCGTGTTGCGCCTCTCTCTACGTGTAGATATGGAGAACTCCGTGCGTACCTTGGAAGATGAAATAGAATTCTCACTTCCATAAAATCTTAATTACTTAGTTGTAATTAATAAATCATTGTACCAACGTCTTTCATGCACATTTTTAGGGTTCCGTAGCCAAATGGTAAAAAAGGAACCCTTATAGTTTCGCCATGTCCGTCCGTCGGTCTGTCTGTCTGTTTGTCTGTGGTTTTTCTCGGAAACTATTGGCAATATATAGATAAAATTTGGAAGGTAGGTGTAATCTATGAACCGCTACACAACGGCGTAGAGAAAAAAAAAATATTTTTTTTTGGGGTAGGTCGCCATACATGCAACTCAAGTCCGAAAAAAAATCATCTTATATTAACACGAAAGGAACCAAACGATAGGTCTTAAAAAAATGATATCAACTTTGAAACATTTTTTTTTTATTTAAGTCAACAGTTGTTGAGATATGCACTCCTAAAATCCTAATTTTTGTTGAAGTAACGTGTCCCCCCCTCCACCCCTCTACCAGCTAAACCGTTGTTTTTGGTTATGTGGAAAAAATTTATGACAGGAGTATATATAACGTAGTTAAAAGGAAAAATATCACAGCTAACTAGACTGTATTATTTAACGAGTAATAGATATATATATAGATAGATAAAATGTACTTTTATAAGTAAACATTTTGTAAAAATTCTATAGAAAGTGACAGATAGCGTTTAGCCAAGTTATTGTAAAAGATAATTAAAAAAAAAATAATTATAATGAATACTACATTGTATTACTAGGTAATATAAATTTACGCTTTCCTTTGCAGAGCTTTTTCTCTTCACAATCGATACTATAACTCAAAGGTTCACTGTAATACAGTAAGTAATAAAAATTGTCTTTAGCTATTAGTGCACTCATGTTATTACTTTTCGGATTAGCCAGAGAGAATCGAACGCCTTCTAAGTAACTAACGAAATAAAAATGAAATATATTTACCCAATAATTATTAAATTACATAATAATAACGATTAATGGTTAAGTTCGATTAACGTCGCGCTCTTTTTTTTATCTTGTATGGTGGTACGGAACCCTTCGTGTGCGAGTCCGATTTGCACTTGGCCGGTTTTGACATGACATGGGGTACATAAAATAAACGAAAGAAATCCTATCATTTATTTTATTTCATTCATATGTTCTTTCAAAGAAAAGCAGTCCTAGAACGACTAAATCCACGGACTAAAATGACTAATGCGGTAAAGCTGAGTAAAGCTTAGTAGGTAGGTAGGTACAGTTCCAATCAAACTTTATGGCGGATCGCAATACATCGCTGTATGCATGCTTGCGCAGGTTCAGTCATATACCCCTCGCTCCACTGCGTCCCGCTGCTACACCTAAAACTGGTTACTGCGACGCGAGTTGTGCCTATGTTCACATTCGCCATAAAAGTTGATTGGAACTATACCTAAGTCGGGCTACATAGTAATATCTTTGAAAATATTTAAGATATGAACTTTTGAATCAGTGGTAATTAAAAAACACTAATATCGAGTGTGCTCTTTTCTATGTCACTCCACATGTCTCAATAATTTTAATTTTATTTTTCAGGTAGCTGTGGGTCTACAAAGACATTACGTATGGGGTTATATTTAAGATATGATTTCGTATGGGTGTTCCCATAAGACTTCATCAAAAGCAATAATTGATGAGTGTGTCATAATTTTGAAAAAAACTTTCGTTGCTAGTGGCGAAAAATAAGCAGGACCGGGAACGGGACCGAAAATAATTATACCGGGAACATACAATGCGACGTTAGTTCTATAAAGTGCTATCGGATGGCAGTGGTTGTTTATATTTTGTTATATTTATATTATTCTCAAAGGTTTTTAATCATTTTGAAAATTACCTTAGCGCTAATGACGAAAAATATACAGGGTCAGAATTTAGAGTTGTGCTAAGACGAAAAATAAACAGACCATGATTTACATTTGTTATTGATTAAATGTAATGGCAACGTCAGAATCCACAGGAGCCAATAGATGGCGCTGGTTAGTTAAACTTTAGCGTGTGCAAAATATTTGCATGGATTGTCTAATTATTTTATGTTTCTTACGATACTTACAATTTGAAAACTCAATACAAAACAAAAAACCACAAAAACTGTAAATAAGTCTAAATTTAAAACTATTGAGTGGGTACCATAAAGGTATTAGATAGTACTTAGAGGGACATAGTGTGCGAGTGATATTCAGATCTTTGCGGAAATCCTACATGCGAGAAAGAAATGCAACAAAATCTGTCAGAAAACCTCTTTAAACACGTTTACTTTCATTACCGTGCCGTCAAAATACGATCTCGTTTTAATTTTCTATGTTTTGCCTTAATCGTTTTGGATTATATAAATTAAATCTCATCAATTATAATGGTGTCGTGTTCTGTATTAGATTATGGTATGAATTATAATAATAACCCAAATGAAGAGACATTTCACATGTAAGTACCGATAATTACTATACTACTTTCTTCACACCTATTTTCATAGAAGTTGTTTCTAAATTACTATATAAAAATACCTATGGTTTATATAACATATACTAGCGTAAGAGAGGAACACAGTGTGCGAATGACATCCAGCTCTTTGCGGATATCCTACATGCGAGAAAGAAACGCAACAAAATCTGTCATAAAACCTCTTTAAACACATTTAGTTTCCGTTAGCGACTTGTCAAAATAAGGTCCAACTTTTATTTTCTATTTTGTGCTTTAATCATTCTGAACTACATAAATTAAATCTTGTGGATTACAATGGTGTCGCGTTCTGTTTTAGATTGCATTGTAACATATGATAATAATCCAAATAAAGAGAGATTTCACATGTAAGTACTGCCAATAACATACTGTTATCTTAATGCTTCTTTTTATAAAAAGCAATCCTAAATTTACTTGGTAATACATCAGTAGTATATGGTAAATACTCTACATTGTATATATAGAAATTATGTTAATTTTAGAAACATTTTTTAGTTAGAAGCAATAAATATTTTGTAAATGGTTTGTTATTTTAAACAATTATGTGTAAGATACAAAAAATATTGTGTAAAATAACAATCAAACAATTTAGCATAGGGATTGCACAAAATCTATCGATATTTTCAAATATAAACATTTCGTTTATTTAATATTACCTAATTGCACCTGTTCCACTGGAAAGATGTCGTTAACTGTTTTTAAACATATTGGTAGGTTCATTTAGCATGGCAGCACATTGTAAGAGAAAGTATGACGTCTATACATATATACTACAGATAGGATATATATAAATACAAGGATTGCTCATATGAAAATATAAGATATATACACAAATAATTTGAATCGTTATTTATTTATGATTTAAAGTATGACGGTCTATCTGCTCTATGATTAAGAACGTCGTAAATAATTTAACTTTGGATGACGAAGTTACTGTATACAATAATTTAACCTCATTTTCCTCCAAGAAACTGCAGTGTTAAAAAATGCTTCCTGGTATTGATGACTTTTTCTTAATATCCAGGTTTCCTGTAAACGCGGTTAGCAGAGAACAATGGATAAGAATGTTAAATAGAACTGGTGAAACATTTTTTGGTTTGCAGTACCTATACATTTTAAGGAAAACCGTTTTGTCCAACTAAATCACCGACTACTTTTTAAGAAAGGATCTATACCTACTGAATTTGTGCCGGTAGGGGTTTCTTTCTTTTTCATATGTGCTTACTTAGTATATTAAGTAGTATACTAACGCTGTAGTATATACAAAAAAAACTTAAGTTAAAACTTAAGTTAAAACTTGTACTTAAGATCTAAAGTCAGAGCATTTATGCCAACTGTAATTTCTGTACAGGTCAATCTGAAACCCAAGCGATCGGTGTCAGCGTGCGTTTACCGGGATATAGCACCAAAACCTTCAACTTTAGAGCCTAAACCTTTATTTCAGCACTAATATAAAACGGATTTGAAGAAAAAGTCCATGACAGTGAAAATATCAATTTTAGGCAAATTATCACTTTGTCTTTTACAAAAACTTGTTCCTTTATCTATACTAATATTATAAAGCTGAAGAGTTTGTTTGTTTGTTTGTTTGTTTGTTTGTTTGTTTGTTTGTTTGTTTGTTTGTTTGTTTGTTTGTTTGTTTGTTTGTTTGTTTGTTTGTTTGTTTGTTTGTTTGTTTGTTTGTTTGTTTGTTTGTTTGTTTGTTTGTTTGTTTGTTTGAACGCGCAAATCTCAGGAACTACTGGTTCGAATTGAAAAGATCTTTTTGTGTTGGATAGTCTATTTATTCAGGAAGGCTATAGGCTATATGTATAAAATAATACTATCTGTCTGTCTGTCCGTTTGAGCAAATCTCCAAAACGGCTAAACTGATTTTGATGAAACATCACAGATATGGAAAGGAAGTAGTCAAAAGTGACATACATTACTTTTTGTATGTCTGTATGTACGTCTATCTGTCTATTCGAGCTAATCTCCCAAACGGTTAAACCGACTTTAATGAAATTTCACGGGTATGAAAAGGAGGTGGTCAAAAGTGACATACGCTACTTTTTGTCCGTCTGTTTCTCTGTACGTCTATGTGTCTATTCAAGCTAATCTTCAAAACGGCTCAACAGATTTTAATGAAACTTTGCAGGCGTGAAAGAAGGTTGTCAAGAGTGACATCAGCTACTTTTTGTGTCCGTCTGTCGTTCGTCTTCACTGATCTATCAACGTATATAAAGCCGAAACTACTAAGTCTAGGAAGCCGAAATTTGGAACAGTAGTTTATTTTATAACGTATCAATTTTTTATGAAAGGAATATTTGGAAAATTCAAATTTAAGGAGGGAGGGACGGAAGGGCTTTGTATGAGTCTTTGTTCTTTAAAGTTAGAAACATAAAAATTTTGACATAAATAAATAATGATGTCTTTCAGGGTTTTTGGATTTCCACATTTTAAGGGTGGGAAACGGGAGGTGAAAAGTATGGGAGTATGGGTTTTCCTAAAGGAGTGGGGAGAATGAAGATTGAAAGTTTGAATGGGTGTACCCAATATCAGTTTCAGCAAAAAGTATGTATAAACCATTTCGAAAGTTAATACTACCTAAAACAGGAATGTGTAGTCTACGCAAGCGAAGCTGCGGGTGGTCGCTAGTAATCAAATAAAACTTAACTACCTATTACATAAAGAAACAAAATATATTATAGACTTAGATGAAATATAGGAATTTCATCCGAGGCATAATTTGTGGTGCAGTGAGACGACGCGACACTCGATCGAGTAGGCAATGTGACGTCACGGGCAGTAAGAAGTCACCAGTCGAGCCGTACGAAAATACATACATTTCAATAATTTATTTCTCAGTCGTTTATTGACAAATTTAAAAAAAACTTTTACTGTTTTAATAGTTTTGGTTTATCTTTCAATTCTATCGAGTTAAATATGATATTCATCATGAAAGAGTGCTAAAAAGTTTGTTGTTATGCATTGCAACATGACGTATTGTCATTAAAAAGAAAAATGGTTTATTTATATCGTTTTATTTGTGTTAATTGGTGTAAAGGAAATAGCATTTGAATTGGTTGATTGATGATTTGTCATTTAAAAAAAAACTAAAAGTTAGGAAAAGTAAATCAAAACTAAAATTTAGTAGTATAGCAGATTCAAAATAATAAATAGGATTGCCGATTTCTACTTATGATAATGCGGTAATTTCAACGATACATTATCATGAGAATACTACTTGCTATCGATAATATAAAAAACATCCATGTACATTACTAAAACTGGCTCAAACTCATGTGAATTTTGCACACATACTCATTTCCGTTTCATTCATGCGATGTTTAGATGGCAGTTGGTCTACGCTAGTATATGTATGTCTATGGTATAAACACGATGCAATGCAGCCAATGGGGTGTATTATTGCCCTATCATTTCGCCAGGTGGCGTATTAGCGACGGTACTCAGTCTAATGTCAGTTTCATACAAAAGTTGGAATTTTTATAACTATATACCATATACATATTTATAAGTATATTCACAACAAATATATATCACAACAAGTAAAGAAGGTACCTTCTCCGAGAGCGTCAACTAGAGAAGTTTTGCGTGACACCCCATTTGGTCGGTGCCGTGGTTGACTAAGCAACCCATGAACAACTAAATTAATACGTGTAATACGGGCATCAAAAATTTTCGTGCTACTCGCCGTCAATTTTATTTATATAAGAGCGAAATAGCTTACCATTTTTTATTTTGAACTATATTCGCGATTGATTTGTAGAAAACATAAAAACAGTATGCTAAAAAAACTGGTCATATAGGATTGCTTCAATTCATAGACAAGTCAGTTCATAAATACTATAAAAGATGGCGCTTATTATCATAATTTCACACAGTTGCGGTCGTGTGACGTCACTTTTGTTCGTATATTACTCCGAGTTCGTGATCGAACGAAGGACCGAGTCAATGCCGAAAGTAGCCGAACGGTGCCGAACGGGAATAAGTCTATGCAACTAAAATCTGTCGTTCACCTTAGTGATGTAAATTTTGAAAATTTAACAAAATGGTTTTGTAAATCTCGCTAAAGACACTCGTATTTTATTTTTGCAGTTATCATAGTGATATCACAATAACTATACTGTCCGCATATTTATATTTACTCTATAAAGTGAGAGAGTTCAGTGCGAGTGCAAGGGTGGTAACGAGAAATGTGAAGTATCTATGAAGTTCAGAATTGTAAGGCCGTTAATTTTATACCTATAAGAATGAGCGGCGGTCGCCCTAGGACCACATCTTTCGCCGAGGGCAGCAAATCCGTTCGAAAGACATTCGAAAATCAGCCACCAAAACCACCTCTGGGAGGCGTAAAAATCAGCAGTAAGTAACTAACCATTCTTTTGTCGGCCATCGTGATTTCTTTTACGCCTGTGACGTATTTCATTTCTGATAATTTTAAACATGGCTACAAATCATTCTTACCTTTAATTAGCAATCTGACACGATTTTCGAATAAAATCAATACAGTGAGGATGGTATTTAAAAAGTGTAGATTATCTAAAATGGCCACAGACTAGGCTTCGGCTTTGCCACATAGCCTGACCCATGACAGATATCACGTCAAAATTGCTCAGTTTTTGCAAAAATTACGTCGTATTTATGAGATACATAACATTTATTAACTTCGAGTGCTTTCATAATATACTTTATTTCATATTTTAGTTCAATGTTCTTCCTAGAGGAGAATCGGTTCTTCTGTAGTCATGGGGTCGCAAAATAGTATTTGAGGTTATTACCATATGACGTAATAATTATTTAATTATTATTTCATAAATTATTAACTACAATATAAAATATATACTTTTGTCCTGGAGCCACTACAGAAAAAATATTTATAAAGTTCGTTACATTGTATCACATAAATAATCATAAATTCAAATTCAAAAAGTTTTTTTATTCAATATAAGATGTTTACACACACTTATTGAAAGTCAACATGAATTGATTAGGTACCGGTTCCAAAACTAGAAGTAGAAGAACTGGCAAGAAACTCCTCCCTGTGTATTTTATTTAAATATGTGTTTTCCTTAATTCATCAATTTTTTTAAATATTTAATATGCTTACAGCTATTACAATAATGTCCATACGCACTTATCATTTCAATACTCGCTAATACAATAGTAACTAACCATCTAATACTATCATCATATCAAACTTGGTGAAGATGAACAAATATAAGTAGGCAATTTTTTTATGAAGAGGTTTTTTATAAGAGAAAAAATATAGCTACACTATGGAAAATATGCTAGGTACAAGCTAATATTAATATATAATTAATGGCCATACTATAGTAGTTACAGGAGTAATATATTGAAATTTACACCTTCACTATTCAAAGGTCTAGTGACAGTTTCTGTTATCACCAACTAATTATTATAATTTAAAAGTATTTGCCATGTTAGACTACTGTGAAACATTGTGATCAGTATATATTATTTAAAGCATGCTTTAATTAATTTAGACGGATTCCCATTATCCAAAACACAATTATTCCTTTAGATTTTAGAAGAGCACAAAATGTTATCTAGCTGAAAACATGTGGTCTATAGCTTTGACTTGACACCATTCCTCAACAGTTTTTACTCCTGATTAATACAATTTTTTAACCCAATTGTTAAACTCTAAAGTGTTACAGAATGTTGAAAACGAGTCTACTCAATTAATCTCATCTAGGTAATTAAATATTTAAAAAAATCATATAATGTTACTAAACAACTTCACATGAAAATAGTGCTGTTGCTGAATAAGCATTTGTGCACAATTCATAAGTTTCTAATAAAGTGTGAAATTGTAATTACTTATAAAGTATACAATTTATGGTAATGCATTTTTAAACTGTGCATGTTAAACCTGGTCGCACATATTGTTCATTTTCTTTGCAGTATGAGCCTACAATAGAACTTTTACAAATTTCCACTTAAGGTCGGTTTGTTACAAGAAGCAGTATAGAGCTTTAAACAAAAAATTATATTAGGTACCTACGTATTGTTTCCTATAAGATGAAAGAGACATGCACAACGACATAGTATGTTATTCATACTCACTGCTAATTTAATAATTAGGTATAATGTTCAAATACACAGCTATTCAAACACTAAAAAAAATCTTTACCTAATGATCACTAGATAATTTTATTCTGTTTAGTATTTCATTATATTTTTTTGCAACATATGTAATTCAGTGCAGTGAAACGGTCAAATCAACATTTATATTTAATTTGGTTTTCCTGTTCCTATATATTTTTCATTATCTACCCATTCATATAATATATATATATATATATTTATTATTGGGTAGCTGATTGTCACTTCTACAGAATTTTATTCAAATTTGTTATTTAAACAAGTATTGCTTAAAGATTTTTAAAAGATTTTTGTTGTACAAGAATGGCACCACAAAATGATAACACCTTAAAAATGAAAATAAAAAGAAATTCACAATGGTTCAATTCTCTTCCAAGCAACTTGCTAACACAGATCTGCTATTAATCAACCAGCTGAACGTAGATAAACTTGGAAAAAGAAGAAACCTTAAATTTTTTAATTCTGCATAATTTTATTTTGTCTATACAGAAATTCTCAGGGTAGATATAGATGTCACATTTTATGTACATATTTGGAGTAGGTACAAGTTTTTTTTTTTTTTTTTTAAATTATTTGGGGAACATAAATTCCATAACTCTAATAATCACACATGAACCGAGCAAGTAAAAATTATCAATAACAAATACTTAATGTCTACATATTAGATAATGTAAACAAAAGCTATATTCATTATACAAAATAAATCACTCCCAATGACTACGATTTTGATATAGTCTCAGTACAATGATGTTATTAGCTTGGGTTCAAGTAAATAAGTAGTCTAAAGTGTTACTATTTAAGCATAATCTTCCATTGGGAGCATACAATTAATGTGGGATAGGCAACATTACACGATTTGTATTAAAAAAACAACAGTTAAAAAATCATGATGTTATGAGCAGGATTATACGTTGAGTTTTAAATTCAGAAAAATAAGCCAATTTTTTTATTATTATTTATATTTCTTGTTCATTGTCTTTATGATTAAGTAAATAAAATCATTTTAATTCCTCATAATCTCTAACATTACACACTCGTTACACAAGAGTGCAATGCACTTTTCAATGAAGAAGATTTTAGTGAGCACAGTTTTGAATCTGTAGGTAGGTACCTATAGACTTCATAATTTTTTTTCCCCCCATTTCTTGTACAGACTTGTTGAAATATAACTTATTCTCCAATTTCATCCTTTTCACAATTTTCCATCTAGAAAGGCGGGCTAAATAAAATTTGGCTGTTTTGCAAACACGCTTGACATGATCATGGATATATAACTTCTGCTTCTCTCCAATGCGAACAATCAATTTTTGAGAAGATAAGAAGTATACCTAAACTTAGTACAGTAGGTACACTGGATATAGATTTACCAATGAGCATGCATGCATATAGGTATGGCATGTTAAAACATAGTGTATGTGGCACAATAAGTAGTCAATTAAACTCTCTTTATTAAATACAAAATTAATTGAATTCAATACAAATAAATGCTGATAACATTCATTAAACTATTGATTACTAATATTTATTATCAATGTACTTCTAAGTTAGATAAAAAAAATTGACTGTTTTAAATAGAGATATTTTGAGACAAAGAAATATCAAATGAGGCCATACTATAAGTATATAATATATATCTTTTAGTACATACAACTAAAGAAATTATTGGAACCAAATAGGATTGAAATGTATTGTAAAATATAATATAAATAAATTTTTATATACCTACCTAGTTATTCAAAAGCTGCCATGGCTAGCTTGGTTGTATTTGGATAGTGTTTATCATTATTTTCACTATGCCTAAATTTACCCTACCAAATCCAACTCCTTTATATTCACTTTCCCCTACTGTGCTTTCTACTTTTGGCCCTGTACATAATTGTTTCCAATATCATTCCTATAAGGAAAGTAAATATTTTAGAAATATAAAATTTTAAATAATTTTTTTTATTAAGTTTGGAATAACGTTGACTTTGATCATATTTTTTATGGTAATTTAATTGAAAAATTCTTTGGTAATGGGTTACACAATTTTTAATAGTATGTAAACAGGCAAAAAGAAACATCAATTTTTGATAATATGTGTCCAAAAATAATAATAATAAATAAAACTAATCCAATAATCCACCCCTCGTCGCCCCCGACACAAATGTGCCCACGACGCTCATCGCATTGCCGCGCTGAATTGCAATGGCAATTCTTTGCACCAGGAAGGAACCGAAACGGGGGTCGAGTCCCTTTTCTTTTAGACGATGGCCGATGCTCGCGACGAAACGTTTGGCTTCAATCCCCCAACAGCCAGCATCTTCCACCGCAAGAGGGAGTATTTACTCTCCAGAGTAGAGTATTTGACTCGTTTCAGTGTCCCGTTTCAGTGTCCATATAACATAATAAAAAAGAAACAGCTGTAAGAATTGATCCTGTGCAAACTTCACATAAAACATGTGTAACTAATGCATGAGATATTTCATACTCATATGGATGCTGGCTATATGATTATTTTAATTAACAGTTTAGTTACCTAGTTGGTCCATTAAAGTATATATATGCAAACTTATAGATTTTTACATGGAACAGTTACAAAGATTTTGAATCTGAACTTTGAATTTGAAGATTTTGATCTGTGAAACAGGCACCAAGTCTTAGATTAATCTAATCTTTCCTTACATAATTCTGCATATTAATTGTAATTTGATTATAAATTGCTAAAAGTATGATGAACCCCTTTTCAAAAAATTGCGTTTTATTGAGAAAAAGTTTTATGATTTTCCAGTACATTTCCTGTAAATTAATTTATATTATGCTGTATCCTAGTCCATGAAATGCTTTTAACCGTCTACAATAAAGTGTACATGCAAGGGAGCAAATTGACTAGTTAATTGTAGGCGTTAATCTCGCGTCGGGCTAAGCCGTAAAACAATAAAAGTTGTTAATTTATAAAGGGCATGTTACATAGACAACTTGCCCTAATGGAAGATCTTCATTAAAAAAAAGGAAAAGTACAAAATAACATTGGTAGATGTTACTGATGTACTACTTGGTCATCAAACATGGATCTAAATGTTATCTGTGTTATTGGTTTTGGAGAGTTTCGCGTTTTCTAACCTACTATCTATACTAATATTATAAAGCTGAAGAGTTTGTTTGTTTGTTTGCTTGTTTGTTTAAACGCGCAAATCTCAGGAACTACTGGTTCAAATTGAAAAATTATTGTTCTGTTGGATAGTCCATTTATCGAGGAAGGCTATAGGCTATACTACATCACGCTATGACCAATAGGAGTGGAGCATCAATGAAAAATGTTGCAAATACGGGAAAAATTATTCCTTTTGAGAGCTTCCGTCGCGCGCGCTGCGTAAACGGTTGATGTTAACCAAAAATCATGTATTACGGAATTGTTCCCCTTTGAAAGTTTTAACCAAAAGTCCGCGACAGCATATGTGTATCTTTTAAGGTTAACTTACTATAACCTTTTTTATGACAATCAAATTTGTTCTAACCTAATGTACTAGCGAAGCGAATTTGCAAAGAATTTTTTTAAACGTGATATTAATCCTTATCAAATTAAATACGTTAGTTGTCTTAAGCATTTAATGCATATTATAGTTGCCCTTTACACCACACAATTTAAATTAATATCTTAGCAGTTTTTATCGAAACATGAAAACTATACCGGGAGAAAATAAATTCGCTGTCTGCCTCTGTTCGTTAACTTTTTACTTCCAAACCACGCAATAGACTTTGGTACGGTTTTCAGTATTATCTTAAAATCTATTAATCTATTAATAGAAATACTTATTATAAAACTGAAGAGTTTGTTTGTTTGTGTGAATGCACTAATTTCTGAAACTACCAGTCGGATTTGAAAAATTCTTCTTGCTTTTGATAGCCTGAATCTAGCGGAGGCTATGTATATGAAAACGAACTGTCTGTCTATTCGAGCAAATCGGCTTCGGCCAAAACAGCTTAACCAATTTTGATGAAACTTTACACATATGGAAAGGATGTAGTCAAAAGTGACTTTCAGAACTTTTGTATGTCTGTCTGTACGTCCATCTGTCTAAACCAATTTTAATGAAACATCACAAGTATGAAAAGAAGGTCGTTAAAACTAACAAATGTTACTTTTTGTCCGTCTGTCTGTCTGAACGTGTATTTGTCTATTTGAGCTAATCTCCAAAACGGCTAAACAGATTTTAAGGAAACTTTGCAGACGGAAAAGAAAGTTGTGAAGAGATTTGACATTAGCTACTTTTTGTCCGTCTGTTTGTCTATGTGTCTATTCAATTCAATTTTATCTATTCGAGCTAATTTCCAATACGGCTGAACAGATTTTAATGAAACTTTGCAGACGTGAAAGAAGGTTGTCAAGACTGTCATAAGCTACTTTTTGTGTTTGTTTGTCTGTCTATCTGTCTGTCGTTTGTCCACACTGATTTATCAACTACTACAACCAAAACTACTAAGTCTAGGAAGCTTAAATTTGGAATATAGGTTTATTTTATAACGTGAGCATTAAGTTAAGAAAGGCTTTTTTAGAAATTTCAATCTTAAGGATGGGAATGGAGGGACTCAAATAATGACGTGTTTCAGGGTTTTTAGATTTCCACATTTTAAAAGTGGGAAATGGGAGATGAAAAATTGTATCGGTTTTTTTAAAGGGTGGTAGGGGAATGAAGATTGAAAGTTTAAATGGGTGTAACCAAAATTGGTTCAAGCAAAAAGTACGTATAAACCTTCTCGAACGTTAATAGTACCTGTAACAGAAATTTGTAGTCTATGCATGCGAAGCTGCGAGCGGTCGCTAGTTGCTTATAAAATATAAGCAGAATTATAAAATTTTATAAAAATACCTGCTTGGACCAAACAAAATATTGGTATTAAAAACTTTAAGTTGACAAACAGCTGTGACGACTACCAAAGATAATGTAGATTTCAATCCAATCAATCGATATTAACAACCATAATGATTTGCAACGCCATCTACTTTCAGTGCTAACAACTAAACTTGAAAAATCTCGCATTGTTATATTTGCCTATTTTTAGGGTTCCGTACCTCAAAAGGAAAAAAGAAACTCTTATAGGATCATTTTGAGTCAGTCTGGCTGTCAAGGTCCTTTTTCCCAAGAACTTGTGGAGCTATCAAGCTGAAATTGATTTAGTTGGTACTTGTAGCTGTAAAACTATCAAGCTTCTAAGTCAACCCAATAAAAATATGGCCATTTATGCCCCATATTTTGACACTCGCATGTAAATCAAAACCTGTAAGGTACTTACTACCTCTTGATGAAGATGAAATAGATGAAGTTGACTGACCGAATGGCTGAGTGATTAGAAACCTTAATTGCGAAGTCGAAGGTCGCTGGTTCAATTCCCATCCGGGACAAATATTTGTGTGCATGAACATGTTTATTTTGTTCTGTGTCTGGGTGTAAAATATATATGTATTTACTATGAACAATATTTAAGTATGTATATCAGTTGTCTAGTAACACAACACAATCATAATATTTGCTTACTTTGGGACTAGTTGGTGCTGTGTGGGATGTCCCATGTATTATTATTATTATCTAGAATTATGAAATTCCGTAAGAAGTAAGGTATTACAACTTGCGAAATTAGAAGTCTCATATTTATAAGGCCATTGGGCCATAGTTTGAATCCGGGCATACCAATGAGTTTTCTGACTTAGTACATAACTATTACTGACTACGTGCCTCGGAGAACACGTTAAGCAGTGCTGTCAATAGATGGCGGTCGTGACAATCCCCAACCCGCAGTGGAGCAGCGTGGTGGATTTAAGCTCCAAGCCCCCCCTCAACCTGGGGGAGGCCTAAGCCCCTGCAGTGGGGTAAAAATGGGCTGATGAAGTGAAGTGAAGAAGGTCTTACAGCACAAGTAGAAGAATAAGTCCATAAATCGTTCAATTGGTTTCTTAATATTTTAAAATTTAAATAATATGCGTAATACCACAGAGGAAATACATACAGAGGTTTGATGAAGGCCTCTAGACAAAGCAATTGTGAGGTAAGCGCGGGAGGGGAGGCGTACCTTTAGGCCATAGTTTAAAAAGTCCCTGCCAAACAATGCTGTCGCGTTGCTTGCACTGAAGTGAATTATTAATTAATTGATAAAATTTGATTGTTTTGTCACTATAGTACACACAACGTGTGCCGCCATTACTAAATTTCTTCTTTATTTGCTCGAATAATGTACCTAATTAAGTACAATACCACAGTAAGTTAATACCTATCTCCGAACCTACGAGTCACAGACATATATTGTCCATAATCCGAAATTTAAGGGTCCACATGACCAAATTTTTAAAAGCTTATATATTCGAAACGATCACTCGCAGACCTATCGTGTTGGTACTCAAACTTGATGTTTTGACGAGATCTATGTGATCAATTTTTCCCAAAGCTTATTTTCTTGAGACTATTAGTCGCAGATTTATCGTTTGGTACTTAAATTTCATGTTTGAAAGATATCTACTTATGAGGAAGCGAAAAACCCAAATTGTTCGGTTTTTTGGCCCTTTTCTGTTGAGAGAATGAAACAAAAAACCCAAAACTGGAAAACCTCTGAAAGAACAAAATTGAATCAATAAACATCGAATTACACCAAAAACAACTGGAAACAATAGAATTGGCCCGAGTCAGATCAAGTTAACCGAGTTAAACCGACTTGAACCAAAAACAGTCGAGTTAGATCAAAAAGGACTGAAAAGGACAAAAAAACTGAAAGGGACCGAGTTGGATCGAAAATTACTAAGTTGGCTCATGTCAAACCAATTTTTTCAGTTCAGTGTATGGTAAAAGATCAAGAGGGACCAAAAAGGGTTGAGGAGAACCGAAAAAAAAACGAAAAAAAAAAAAAAAATTGACAAAAAATACTAAAAAAGGACGGAGGTGGACCGGACAAAACCGATAACATTGGATAAGGATCGGGTTGGATAGAAAAAGGGTCGATAAGGACCGAAGGTGCTGATTTAGACCGAAAAAAAAGGGATGGAGTGACAAAAAAGACTGATACAAACAAAAAAAAAAAAAACAGATCAAAACAGAGTTAATGCGAAAAAGACTAAAAAGGACCGAAAATGATCGTGTTAGACTGGAAAAAACCGAACCGAACTAAATAATTCGAAAAAGATTGTGTTGGACCGAAAAGGTCCTAATAAGACCGTAAAGTATAGAGTTATCGCGAATTGAACTTTATTAGACCTTTATATTTGGACAGAAAAGAACCAAACAGTATAAAAAACGAACCAAAATAGCCAAAAAAAAAATGAGTATCACCGAAAAAGACTGAAAAAGGCCGAAGAGGACCAAGTTGGACCGAAAGGACGGAAAAAGATCAAAGTGGACCGAGAAGGACCGAAAACTACCGAGTTAGCTCGAGTCGAACCAACTTGGCCGAGTTGAATCGTGTTGACCCATGTTGGATTGCCTTAGTTTTTATTTCTCTATTCGACATAAAAGGAGAGCACAATGCCAATACTGCTCTTCTTCCAAGCCACTGGGCAACATTATAAGAGTTCGCGAGTTGCTAGAAATATCTAACGACATTTGAAGTGCCAATGTCCCCATGTTATTAGAATGCTTGCGGGCAAGCTGGGTAGGTCCACTTTCTGACATACATATTTAAAAATATTTTTTTTAATTATATCATTGAATATTTTTTACATCCAGACACGGATAGATGTGTTTATGCATACAAATATTTGTCCCGGGCACGAATCAAACCCGACCTTTGGGTCTGCAATCGGGGTCTCTAACCACTCGGCTAATCGCTCAGGCGTGACTAAACTAGCAACTTTATTTAGAATTTGCTATTGAGTTTTGCCATTGAGATTGTGGATAAAATAGTCGGTTACAGATTTGCTTGTGCTACCCCATAAGGGACGGTGCCTTTATATTGTCAATTATTAAGCTAGCGAAGCATTAGGAGCCCTCGATCTTCCGTCAGTTCCACTGGAAGGCGTCGCATCGTCGCTAGACGGCGGTCGGTCGGCAGCTTTAAATATTCAAGTACAACCCTTCACGGCTAAACGCGTCGGCTGTGCGCATAGTCGTGCATTTTTTAGCATACCGCCATCCATAGCAAACTCTACCTCGGCCTCCTGCTGTCCGTTAATCGGGTCATCAGTGCGCACAGTGTGTTTTTAACCCAAAAAAAGTGTCACCTTCATATTATTGAATAATTCTAATCAGCTTTTCATTACAAATGCACGAGTAGATATCCCAAGGTTCAATTTTGTAAACTTGATTTTTTAAAAAATCTTAAAAATTTTCGTGACTTTGAGGTCTAAACACTAAAATAAATTCCTACAAAAAAACTATACATAGTAGAGTGTTGGTTGTATTGCAGATATATAAAGTAATTGTAGGCGCATATTATCCAGTTTTTAATTAATCTAAAATAGCACTAACATCAACACAAAATAAGTTTTACCAAATTATGAATTTATTTTTTTATAATTTTTATAGCCCGAAGTAGAACCTCTGTTTAGGACGATTATATTCTTTATACTAAGTTCTATCACCCACAAAATTACCATGCTCTACTTGGGCCTACTTTTCGAGAAAATGATTTTTATTAACTGAGGTCAACATTTCAAAGTCAGGGTTGTCGCAGATAAAGGTCAAGTTGAAATTATTTTAGTTTATCAAGTTTTTATTTTATTATTTTTTTCATAAACATCATTAATACTAGTATTCGCAGAACGCTAAGGCCAATGTACCATTAATTAACTATATACCAATCTAAAGGTGCACGAAATTTTTTTATTATTTATGATTTATGAACTGAAACCGTTTTGTGTAAAATAATGAAAGTAATATAACAAAACACACTGAAGGTCACACAATCGGTCACTGTATTTAAATTTAGAGCAAGTAAATAAATATATTTTCAATGTAATTCCTGTAACCATTAATCGTTATTATGTAATTTAAGAATTATTGTATAAATAAAATATAATTCATTTTTATTTCGTTAGTTATTTAGAAGGCGCTCGATCCTCTCTGGCTAATCCGAAAAGTAATAACATGAGTGCATTGATAGCTAGAGACGATTTTTTTTACTTATTTTATTACAGTGAACCTTTGACTTTTAGTATCGATTGTGAAGAGAATAAGCTTTGCAAACGAATGCAAATAACATGCTATCTGTCATTTTCATGGAATTTTTACAAAATTTTTACTTATAAAAGTACATTTTATAAGTTAATCTTTTACTTGTTAAATAATTCAGTCTAGTTAGCTGTGATAGTTTTCCTTTTAACTACGTTATATATACTCTTGTTATAAATTTTATCCACATATCCAAAAACAACGGTTTAGCTGGTAGTGGGGAGGGGGGGACACACATGACTCTAACAAAAATTAGGACTTTAAGTTACATGTATGGCGACCTATCTAAAAAAATTTTTTTTCCCTAATTTCAATACGTCGTTGTATAGCGGTTCATAGATTACACTTACCTTCCAAATTTCATCTATATATTGCCAATAGTTTCCGAGAAAAACCCCAGACAGACGGACGGACAGACAGACGGACAGACATGGCGAAACTATAAAGGTTCCTTTTTTGCCATTTGGCTAGGGAACTCTAAAAAACCGACCAACGAAAATAGTCTTTTCGCTACCACTTTTGTGCCCCTGTGCATCCAAACTGATAAAAGTTATGTTATCTGGCTAAATCCAACACCCCAATCTTATCGTTTTTGCCGCCCCTTACACATCCAGTATAAAAAGGCTTATGTTTAACGTATCACAGATATAGTAAAATATTACGTCAAAAATAGTAAATGACCACCAAAATTAAAAATCGCATTTAAATGTGAAATCATAACCAAAGTTTTTACATCTTGCTATCCTATTAAAGCAAATGACTCCAAACAAATCATTGTTAACCCAAAAATTGTTTATGACCACCATAATATTAACCACATTTTAATTTAAAATAACATGCAAATATTTTCATGTCATTCAGAAGCTTATTCATCAATTTCGAATTAGTTTTGTTTTCGAAATTGATCAACAAACTTATAAATTTATAGACCATTAACCTAAACAAAACTAATTCGAAATTGATTAATAGGCTTCTGAATGGCTCGTCGCTCCGCTCCGCTTCGCTCCTCGCATTGACATAAACCAACCTAACCTAACCTAATGATTTCAAAAAATAGACCATTAACCTAAATTGACATGATTGGAAATTGATTAATAGACTCCTAAATAGACCATGGATAAATGATACGTGTAACACAATAAAGAGTGAAAAATTACAAAAAGTAAGAAAGTCTTGAATACTACACCGGAAACCATACCCGAATCTAAATCGCGGGAGGGGCGGTGTTGCGGGAGGGACTTTTAAGCTGGAGACATAACTTAATTTGGCATCATTATACTTTATTTGGTAATGTATCAACATTTTATGGCAATCATGGTGGTTTATATTGGCAGAAATAGCGCATTAATTTGCTCGCTAAGATTTGGTGATCATTTACTAAATTAGGGGATCATTTACTAAATTTGGTCTTTGAATATAATTTTGAAGTGCAGTCGTGACTAAAATAGCTAAAACTATTGTAATTTTAGACTTTATTTTTTGGTGTTTATTATATTTTTTTGGTAAAAGAGTTTAGGGTATTAAAGTATTTTTTGGTGGTCATTATATTTGTTCCGGTATAAAAAGGAAACAAATGATCTTATTGTCACTGAGAAAACTTGGGTAGAAAACCAGATAAAAGATTTAACACCTATAACTATACACACGACTAGGGGATATACCATAATATTTCTTTGCGAGTTAACGTTGAGTGTTATCGACGGAAAAGTCTTAAACATAATCACCGGAACCTCCTCACAATTGCGATGCCCCTTTTGTAAGTTGACAGTTAGCCAATGTAACAATTTGGAGTTGTGTTATTCAAAACCCACTATAAAAGAAAATTTAAAACATGGGATAAATCCACTCCATGCTTGGATACGTATCTTTGAGTTTTTATTACATCTTGGATATAAGAATGATCCAGCTGTGCAAAAATGGCGGATCAAAAAGGACACTGAAGAGAGCCGCATAGTAGAACAACGAAAAAAACGTATCCAGGGTGAAATAAGAAGCAAGATGGGGTTGTTGGTAGACGTAGTGAGGCCTAACGCAGGTACTACCAACGACGGGAATACAGCCCGAACTGCGTTATCAGATAAATACCGGCATACATTTACAGACATTTTAGGACTCCAATCATGGCTATCGGATGACCTGCACAACATTCTAATAACAATAAATTGTGAGTTGCCAATAGATTCCACCAAGTTTGGCATCTACTGCAGGGCAGTAGCAGAACAATATATCGCCGCGTATAACTGGCACCCGATGACGGTAACTGTCCACAAAATTCTAGTGCATGGTGAAGAGATCATCAATGCCAATGCCGTTCCGGTAGGGATGCTCTCCGAACAAGCAGTCGAATCAAGAAATAAATTCTGGCGTAGAGACAGAGAGCACCATTGCCGGAAAATGGACAGGGAAAAAACCATGATTGATCTCTTCCATCGTGCACTAGAATCATCGGATCCGGCGATTTCAATGCTTCGTCTTCAACGCAGACAAAAGTTTTCTCGCAATATTCCTCTGCCAGTTGCAGTGCGAGATCTACTGAAGGCTGTTGATGTAGAAATGTTCTTAAATGCAGACGATAACGAACACGTAGTTGAGGAAAAGTGCTCACAGGACGACAATAATGACGATCCAATCATATTGAGTACCGAAGATAGTTTAATTGAATAAATTTTTCACAAATACTTATTTGAATTTATTTATTGTGTTATTACATCAGGTACCGTGAAAATTTTTAATAATAATATTTTACATAGATATCACAATATTAATAAAGTGCGATGGGTTACCCTGTACGACCCTGTTGTATGTAATAATAACTAAATCAAATATACTAAGCACATACAAACAGGACCGTACGTCGTTATTATTTACTTTCAATAAAGAAATTTAATTTTACTCTTTTCAGATAAACGCTTTTACGTTGCGATGAGTCGTTTCTTGTCATTATTTGACAGTAGCGGTTTTAAATTATGCCCAATTTCTCTAATAACTATATTAATCAACTCTAAATAAGGTAAATCTTCAGGTGACTTAGATTTTCCGTATTTTTTACTCTCTTTAGACATACGTTCATATATATGTAGTTGAGTATGCCCTCCTTGCCTACTTGCGGACACCCCCGGAGATTGAGAGGTACCGGCTGTGGCGCAGTCCACAGCTTCACTTGCCACTCATCTACCAATATGAGGATTGGCGCCCTCATGCCTCCCTAATAGTAAGTCTTCCGGTCGGGGCACGGACAGACATCCCCCAGTAGGTTGGGTAAGCCCCTGCTGGGGCGAAGTGGCGCCAAAGGTCTGGAACGGCTCCATGGTGCCTCACCCCCGTTCCTCCAGGTCACGTGTATCAGCACGGGGTTTTAGCAAAAGCTTATCGAGGGTGGACCGTTTCCCGCGCTACACGTAACCGTTCATCGAAAATATACTGTAATAATAAGCAAAAAATAGAAGTAACTGGCATATTTATCAGACAGTAGTTAAATTTTTTTTATTTTACTTTTTAAGGGTTTTAATATTTATTGTTAGTGTTGTCCTGTGTAGCACCGTTCTATTTAGGACGAAACAAGCTGTTTAAAAAAAGACATTACATTATAAATAGGAAGGTCAACATAGTGACAACCCTATCACATATTTTTGAAAATCATTTTCTCGAAAAGTAGGCCCAAGTAGAGCATGGTAATTTTGTGGGTGATAGAACTTAGTATAAAGAATATAATCGTCCTAGGCAGAGGTTCTACTTCGGGCTATAAAAATTATAAAAAAATAAATACATAATTTGGTAAAACATTTTTTATGTTGATGTTATTGACATTTTAGATTAAATAAAAACTGGATAATATGCACCTAAAATTACTTTATATATCTGAAATACAATCAACACTCCACTAAGCGTGGTTTTTTTGTAGGAATTTATTTCCGTAATTTGACCTCAAGGTCACGAAAATTTTAAAGATTTTTTTAAAAATCAAGTTTACAAAATTGAACCTTGGGATATCTACTCGTGCATTTGTAATGAAAAGCTGATTAGAATTATTCAATAATATGAAGGTGACACTTTTTTTGGGTTAAAAACACACTGTGGTGCGGTGTAAAATGTCATTTTTAATGATATCACGTTTAATTGTTTAGGTTTAGGGCCATATTGAGGATCTGTAGAACTCTAGGCAGAACCAGTGCGCTAAATGGCCAATAAGCTTTTAATTTCATTTTACGAAAAACCATTATTTGAAGCAAATAAGTCGAATAGCGTACAGATATCTAATAATATAATTTTTAATTTTTTGGAATTTTTTTAAAGTCTATTATTAAAATCCAGTTATTTCTACTATACGGTATCTAAAAGTCTATGAATTGATTTTATTTAAAATTGCTACGAACAACTAACTTAAAAAAAAATTGTGGTTCGTGTTTGTGTTCTTAAACGTATAAAAATTTAAATTAAGGGGATAGTCTCATCACAGTTTCGAATTGGCATTGCTATCGCCGTTTCAATCTCTCTTCCTCGACCTGTTCCTGAATGACGGAGATAACAAGAGCAAATTCTCAAAAATACCTATAACAAACCCGCCGAAACAGCTTGCGGGTCATGACTGTTTCCACCCCTGAAATGTGTATGAATTAGAACCAAAATTTGCAGGGTCATTAAGAAAGGATGTCCCTATGTCGTAGATTTCGCTTTATTCTTTTTTTTTTTATAAATTCGTTATTTTGTTTAAAATTTATCCTAAAATAACTAAACAAGATATCAAAATAATCAGAAACATACCGCGCTGTGACAGTATTTCTCCTATTACACAATATATATTTTTTTCTGTAAATATTGGTACTGAAATACAGAGAGGATTAGAAATGGCCGAACCCTCCTTTTTGTATGAAAAGCCTACCCCCTTACAAGCAAGACATGCTCAGCGAAGTTATCATTTTTCTTGCGATAATAACTAATTATTTTCTAAGAATTATGCGTTTATTTAGGTATTAATCGTTCGAACCTAACTTCAAGTTGCGCGCCAATCGCGCACGCTTTTTCAACGACACCGAGCCGACAAATTTTCCCAACTATACTTAATTTTTTTTTTAATTTGTGTTTCCTTTTATTCCATAGTATGTAACTAGTTGTGACGTGTAATACACAAAGACCTAGACGCAACACAAACATCTAGGTAACAAATAGCGTGGCCCATACGCGCGTCTCGCCCGTTTCCGTTCCTCATCCTACAGCTCAAATGTGATAACTCGTTCTCGAACTAAACGGCCGGCATTACTCCTCTATTGAACTCATTCAAAGCTCGATGCTCCGCACTCACGGCTCAGTTGTGCACCTACGAGGTGCACAAACTCTACTTTATCTACTCTACTAAAATTTGAAATTTTAAAACTATTTTTGGTGGTCCATAGGCTGCAGCCTAGTTATATAGCATGCGTGTAAGTGTGATACTGCTTAGTCTAATCCAACGGTACTCAACGTGCGGTCCGCGGTCCACTTGTCGCCCGCGTAGCATTTTTGGTGGCCCGCGGGGCATCTCTCATTTTGAACTACTATCTCTTAAAATCCTTTGAATAAATTGCTATGTACCTAGCTAGCGCGATAATATGGATAGTATGACAAAACATCGCTAGTCGGCGCGCAATCAGCACATGTCAGAGAGATAGCTAATATTACTTTTCGCTCTCTGCGTCACTTGTAGTGGTACAAGAGGTGCGGTTTCAACTATATTTAAAAAAAACTAAAGCTAGTTAGACTTTTATTTAAGCTCAGCCTTATACTTTTTATTATGTGGCCCGCAATAGAATTTCAGGTGATAAATATGGCCCTTGAAAAAAAAAAGGTTGAGGAACCCTGGCCTAATCTTACATGAGTCCATGGTTTTGGAAAGTATAACATTAACTATGTAATCTCAACACGTCCCGCATCAATGAATCCGTAAGGCCTCCAACAGAGCTGATGTCGGTCGCGTACTACGTCGGCGCTTTTTATGATATATCAAAATATCACAGAGCGCCGCTGAAGATCAGAGACGCGTTTTATAAGAGTTCTCTGCGTCGACGACGACGTCGACGACGTATGTGCGTGACTCGACAGACATCAGCTTCGCTCTGTTTTATGCCTTATTACAATCAGTGTAATAAGGTCTAAAACAGAGTTCGTTGAAATATTTCGCATTACCCCCATATTAGTTATGTATTCGTTTATAATGTCCATTATGTGTATTATGCTATGCGTATACGTATTTACTACTCGTTTTAAGTAATTATTTTGTTGTATTATTAACCTTTCTCTTGTCTTGTTTCTCCGCACATAATTGCTATAAAACCCAAAAACCAACCTACTCATAAGATATCTTCATGTCTTCTAATAAAGTATCGCTGTTACTTTATAATTTTGGTGTGGTAGTGTATCCGTTCGTCCTTTCACGCTCTAAGTCTTGATATTTTCTAATATTTTTTTTTTAAATTGGCAGATGTTGCACTTGATCTTTTGTTTTACAATACCATTTCGGGGATAAATTTCATTTTTAGATGTTTTTGTAAGTTGATTAAGACTATTGAATTCTTACTTACCAACTTAGCTTAGCAAATATTTTCGTTAATAAGTATACAGTTCTGAAAAATATTGCATGACGAACAACCCGCCGATTGGTAAACGTGTAGGCTGTTTAAACGATGGAAAAATACATTCAAAAAGTGTGATAGCATCACATCCCGGAATCGAACCGGAACCGGACAGTAATCTAAATTAGAGCGTCTAGCGTCGTCATCACCCTCGAGTCCAGAATCCCGCGAATTAGACAGTGTCGGTGAATAATTTGCCGTTGCGTGTCAGTTGGTTGGCGAGTGACGTTATCGCGCCTTATCAGCGTTGCCCGTTCATCTCGTTATCACGGCCGTGGCGAGCGGCATTCGCGGAAGAGGTGGCCACCAGACTTATCGTCGCTCACTGCGATTTCGGTACACTGCCTTGACTTTCGTTCGGCTGCTCACAATCGGTCTGAGCCGTCGTCGTCGTTGCCGGTGTTACTAAACCGATCGCTCACTTTGTAAACTATTTTTGTTGTTTTACCATCCATCGGCTCGTGAGTTATTCAAAAACAATCGTGCTTCTCATTCGAACGCTGGACATGCTCGTATGCCGAAATACAGTAAATGAAATAAAGTATGTCGCGTAGTGGTAATCGTATCGGGTCTGTCATGAAGACGACCTCGTTCGCGAGTGATTGACATAATATGGTGGTAAAGTTGGGCATTGAATTCGACATGCTGCGACAACGCGGCACTTACACTGTAAATGCGGTCCCGGCCGGCCATCGGACACTCAAGCCGGTGGCTGACCCTCCTGTGCCTCCTGTCGCTTCCAAAAAATTAGGTGTTTATTGACTTTTCTGTTCTTATAAATTTTAACCCGTCTCAGATCTCATATCGAAAAGGTTTTTCGTGTATACCCTTGGAAGGTTGTTTTCGCTACATGAGTTTATACCTCAGACCAAATAAAGGAGAAATAGAGTGCCGCGAAATATTATATTGAAGCCAGACACTGGACGTAGGTATATATGAGTGACCCTGGATGTTTAAATTAGTGAGTGATTCGTGAAAATTAATTCCATCGGACATTTATCGCCACCTAGAAATGTTTTTAACGCATTTCACGATACACGATGAAATATTTTGTCAAGCCAAAAGTCTTACAGATTATGAACGCAGCCATCAAGGTTTGGATGCGTTTGTGTATTTGAAGTTGAAAAACTCTTTGAAGATTATTCTGTTCACCGTGCCCTGTCCCTCTTTTTTTGGTATGAGGTGTATACTATGTTTTTATTTAGAATTGCCTGTGTTAGGTCCGTACAGATTTCAGTTTAGGCAATATCATGTATTTTTCATGTTACATATATTTGTACCAAACATAAAATTGGATAAGGTAACATAGTGGGTCTATATGAAGCATAAAAAAATTTATCATATTGTAAAACTAGTTATCGTTATTTTAGTTATAAATTATAATCTTGACGTACATGTAGTATCTTATAAAATTGACGTATTAATACTTCAGTTTAAGATTAGAATTTATTGCATTTGACTCGGATAAGATTAGTAAGTAGTACAGATCGAGCCAAACGTGAACACGATGCGAATAGAATTTTGTAGCTGTGTAATACCTGCTAACATAAGCGGACACCTATTTGCTACTGCAAAGATACACGGCGGTATGTTCAGATCGGCCATAAAGTTTGGCTCGATTTGGCTATTGAGTACTCTGTAACTGTTCGTTTGTTTGAAAGAACGAAATCTCCATTAATCGAATACTGTCCCGTGTGTCCAGTGTATATTTATGCTGAGCAGCATCATTTGGTATTATGTCGTAACGAGATGCTTGTGTGATGACGATGGCATAATGTAAGGAACCAGTAGCCTTGATCTATTAGATACAAACTGGAGAAATGAAACGTCGTCGCTACTGGCGCGGTTAGCTCGCTCATCTCATTTATCTGTATAAGTTACCTAATGATACGTAATAACGTTTACAATATTCTCAAAACTTAATGTTAGTTGTGGATATAGTCAGCGTCGCCATTTCTAAATCACGATAAGTTTGAATTTTAACGCAACAAAATTAAATTGTTTAATTAATTAAGCACCTGTGGTACTTTATTTTAGTATGGTAATTTGTCCGTCCGCCCATCCGTTCGCGTTATAATGGCAATATTCTCCAACGGATTTTTTTAAACTTCACCCAGAGGTTCCCTTTGACTTCTAGTTTTGCAACTACTATTTTGGACCTAATTAGGTAATTGGAGGATTTTGAATCTGAAGGTCATACCAAATTATTACGTTTTAGTTATTCATTGTTAACAACGAAATGTAGCGTTCGTACGGTTCTAACTATATATGCAATTGAGAAAATTTATTTAGACCTAGTGTATTATATATATATTGTGCTGTCATCCGTCAATGTTACATTTAGGTTTGAAAGAAAGAGTTAACTAAACTTGAATAAACTTTTCTGAATTGGCAGAATAATTGTTACCTTGGAAATTGACCCCACATCGTGTAGTCAGTTGCTGTTTAATTCGTTGTTGTGTAGGTATCCAAGTGTTGAAACGAAAAGTTATATACAACTAGTTTTTGCGTCTCCGCTCGTATGAACCAAACGGTCCCGTAATCTACCTCTTCATGTCTCATTTCCGCAGAATCATATTGCCGTTTACCACTCCTTCTGTTTCACATCTGGAATATTATTCCATCTAACCACATATAGAAGTTTTGCTAGTCACTATTGTACACTAATGTGTGGTTTCGCTCGTCATTCGTTTCAAATATAGATTAATGTTGTATCCCATGTGAACCATCGACAAGGATCAATAAGTAGGCTATGTTACTCTGCGACTTCTGTACTATCTCCGTGCGTAAATTCACAAAATGCGTTCTTCCGTTAAGACCTGACGAAAGAACAAAAAATAAACACTTTCAGTCCGATGCATGTTGGTTGGGACTACTATAAACAGATAAAATGAAAAGGAAAGAAAGAAATGAAAATGATCGGGTCAAACATCTTGTTCCTCTGAAGTTCACCCACCGATGCCCCTTTTTCTACTGTGTCGCTACTCGCAGTACTCGCTTCGAATTCAGAGCAAGCAAGAAGTTTGGCCCGAGCTGTAAATGCACCGCGTTTTCAATTGCTAATTAAATTTTGGCACTAATTTTCGGTTATCAATAGCGGTTTGCAAATCTTAAAATGCTGAAAATACTCGGTGAGCCTTGTGCTAGATCTCGTCCATATTTCGTTCAGTGAAGTGTATACGACCTCCCGCGTGGACAGGCGAGACCAGTGACGTCATCACGACCTACCCACTACGCGTCAGTTTAAAAATAATGCATCTCATACCTCATTACCGCAATATTATTGTAACTAGATTGAAAAATTTACGTGATCACTAACGTTCCACTTTATAAAGGGTATATATAATTTAATCGATAAATGGTAAGGCAATTTGATAGTAAAAAGTCTTATCTCTGGTTCAAGCTTATATCTGTAAAAAATAACCTGTAAAATTTTTCGTTGCCAATATTTTTTGCTAAATAGAGAGGCAAGGCAACGTGATGATTTTAATGTACCTGTCTCCAGTATCTATATACTCCAACACTCTACACGATTGAACAGTTTAATTCTAGAGCTTATGTTTGTATAGTGTATTCAAATAATAATGAAATATATGCTGTAAATATAGCTTTAATGTAACCTTCGCGTCATGCGTTGCGTGAATAAAATGGACTCAGGCAAAATCAGACATGTAGAAAAAACGGAAATCTTTATTTGGTTAACCCTTTTTACGCCAGTTAATCCCTGTTACCCCAGTTTCTATGTTTAGACACCAAAATGATCTGTACTTCAATAAAGTTTTTGAAATTAATGTTGATGATTTCTCTTAACGTAACACAGTGCCGCAATACTTGACATTACGATAACTGGCATATCACGTATGGAAACGACGCGAGTCCGTGTTTGGCATAAATTGATCCTTTTGCACGTAATATTGTTGTGACGACCAAATGTACATAAATGTCTTTCCCTATTGTCTGTATTTTGGTGTGTATGTACGTAAACAAAATAAATCAGTAATTGTATCGTAGACACAGATGTAGATCTGTATATCAATACCGATATATATACCGCGACGTGACCACAAAAATGTGAGCAATAAAAGACTACAGATCGCGCGGCGAGAGTTTGGCTTTGACCTTCGGGGTGGAGGGGATTACTGCGCATGGGTACTGTCACGCACACAATACTTTTCCTTTTTTATGTACCAGGTTGGATATTTGAGTGGGTCAAAATTCATGTACTGTGGTAATAATGCTAGAAAATAATACGAAATAGATAAACTTCTTCATTTATTAAAACTATTGATAGTTATTTTACTTATATAAAATGTTTATTTCCTTTTAAAGTTTACAGAGACAGCGATGAAAATTCTAAATAATTGTTTTTTAATAAAATCATCATCATCTTCATAACCATCATCAGAATCATCGTCTTCGGAACTATCATCGACGCGAATTATAAATTGCTCGGTAAGTAAATCAACTACATGGTCACTCTTGGCGTACTCTTCTTCTATATCTTTTACCTTTTTACATATTTTTTCCCATTCCTGGGCACCCATTAAGGATACTTTTTCTTTGATAAGTTTGGTACATTCTTGTAAATTCCATTTAACATTTTTGCTAGCTACATATTGTTTAATAGTAGCCCATGCCTACTATAACTCAACAAATAATAACAATCGACAACAATAAACAATTAACGAAAATAGCAATTCACTTGTGATTGTGATGTACAACAGGAGTGCGCGGGGCATGCGAGAGGCAGGGAACGACTGGAGCGCCAATCAGAGCACCGCGTGCGCCTACACACCCGCCCCGCACCCCGCTAATTGCCCGTTGATACCCAATTTTCAAATTTCTGCGCAATAACGGTCAAAGCCAAACTCTCGCCGCGCGATCTGTAACTGACTGAATGATTGATTGACCGATTGGCCGAGTGGTTAGAGACCCTAACTACAGAACCAAAGATCGCGGGTTCGATTCTCGCCCGCGACAAATACTTTTGTGCCTGAAAAATGTCTATTTGTTCCGTGTCTGGGCGTAAAATATCTATTTATAAATAGCATAAAAAATATTTAAGTATGTATATCAATGGTTTAGTACCCATAATACAAATTTTGTTTAGTTTGAGACTATATGGCGTAATGTTGGATGTCCCGAGTATTATTATTATTTTAAAAGTAAGCCACAGATTAAAATAATGTTATTATAGTCGTTGAGTGTACACGTAAATATTGTATTGGAAAACAAATAAATTTTCAGAAGTATAATAATAATAATAATAATAATAACACACACAATCACAACAACGCCTAGGTCCCAAACTAAGCATTAGCTTGTATTTTGGGTACCAAGCGAAGACACCACATACATATAACAACCAAGACCTGGTGTCAGTATTAATATTCATCATATAAATACTGACCCGACCTGGGATTCGAACCCGGGACCTCCAGCTTCGCAGGCAGGGTCGCTGCCCACTAGGCTAAGCGGTCGTCATTAAAACAATGATAATGACGTAGGTCTCTCTAATCACTGAGTGTCTGTCATTTTGCTCAAGCTTTTGGTCGTTTGGATATGAGACGCTTCATCTTGATGATTATGCTATCTAAGGTTTGAATCTAAATATTTAATTCCTTCATATTAATTATTTTATATTAATTAAATTAATTAATTAATATTAAATTTTTTATTATTAATTAATTCCTTCATAGTTAAGAACAGAGGAAGCAACAGCAATTGAAAGTTATGTAATAGAAAGATTATAAGTTTACGTGTATGATAGGAAATTCACTTCTAACTTCCGAGCTCTCTGTAGTATTATAATATATGCTTTGCCTGACCTAGTTAATGAAGTTTGTTTGAGAATAGGTATACATATTAAAGCAGCAATTCTCTACTGGTAAACAAAATTATTCATTTCTGTTCACTTCATTTGTCCCCCGTTAAATAAATAACTTTTAAACCATAGTAGGTAACCATATGGATTTTGGGGAGTGGAGATTACACACGTCCTGGTGAAAGTAGCATCTCATAATCTACTGACGGTCACTACGACGCAGTTATCTATTAATAAAACTTTTTTTAAATTTTCAACGTCATTATCTTTTGAATTAATATATGCGATGTATCTTTTTTCTAGAGTTAAGATTCCTTTACTAATAAAATTTTCATCCTGAGCCTCAAAAACATTGTATACTGCAGTGACCACTGTCTGAGCATCTACAAATTTTCCATCCTCTAGGTGCTCTTTCAACCGCGAAGAGATAGAATTGACCAAGAGCGAGGTCCGGTAAATATGGAGATCGTTTCATCAATTCAAACATCTTCAACGGTTGCTATCGAAACCCTGGACTTGTGTGCGGTGGCATTATCTTGGTGAATCAAAACAACTTTACCGAGTTTCTCACGCCGTTTCTTTCTTAGGAGTTGGAGATGACGGTCTCCAAGTCATGGGCTGCTGTTTCGTTTCAGGGTCGTAATGGTGATAATAGATAATCCATAGATATGAATCGAGCCAAAAATCGGTCCGAATTTTAGTTGTAATAAACCCAGTTTTGCGAAACCCTCAGTCTAGTTTGTTTCTGCGTGTCCGTAAACATTGTGGGCACCAAGCGCGCTGTCACTTTTTCCATACCCAGATGGTCGTATGCAATCATCGAGAAATGTTGTAAAATTTATAAAACGAACAGTAACATGACGATCTGTCAAAGAGCACCCCGAGCGTGGGTCGTCAAATGAAAGTAGGAAACAAACGAAAAACAAAGATAATTAAAAACTTTTTATATTTTTATCATAACAATTGTTTAGGCCTATGTCTGTCAGCATTAATTTTTCTTACCCAGGAGTATATATCTCAAGCTCATTTTTTATTGAACAGGGATGGTACGGAAATAGGAAATATTTATTAAATTCGAGTTTAGTATTTTCGTATCTGAACGTACACTAGTATATATATAATGCATGTCATTGTATGCGAGTGCACGTTAAAGCTCGGTTCTTGGTAGAATTTAAGAGAGAGACGGTACAGAACACCGAATTCCAGAATGTTCAGTAGTCGTTGTATTAGTATTTAAACGAATATTTTTCAACAATAAGCATTACATGTACACCACTTCTATCTATTAAGTATATAGTATAGTTGGAAATGCGAGTCGTCGTAGGAATTGTATTTATTTACACGTTCTGGAAATACATTCGTACCGGTTTCCTCATAATACGTAGCGCGAACAAGGACTACCGCCCAACAATACGAGGTGTCATCTTCCACCAACAATAGGCAGACGGACACCGGTACGAAAGGATTCTAAATTGTATTCACATTATGGTTTTTATGGAACTGCTACGATATCGGATTCTGTATGATGCTCAGTAAAACACACGGCAAGTTCTTTACGCTTTTTTTTCGTTTACTAATTGTCTATGATAAAATAAATCACCATTCGTTTATTTATTTTCTAAACCATAATCACTTTGTAGACATCTATCACTGAAATCTGACTTATAGTTTGGTTATCAAATGCGCTGCCTTCTAATATTCGTAGGTTCGGACGTTCTAGCGCTACCCAAAAAACGTATTACTAGAAAGATCTCATTAAGTTTTTGCAGTTCAATCGGGAACCAAATTACAGTATCGATAATCGACGCCGAGGTTGTACACGTATCAAAACTTAATTGACGAGGTAGGTAACTATATTTGAAAATTAGAATCGGACATTCTAATGCCTAATCATAATGATAATTAATACTTATTTTAATTGAGTAGAATAGTGGTATAATCAGGATCGGCGGAGCTTGTTAATATACTATATCGAGATGTATATCGTAGTTCTAATAACAGACATTTTGCTTTGTTGGATTTTCGGTGCTTATTAGATACGTAAGATAACGTTTCATGCTGATCGGTTTAATAATTGTAGATAATTAATTAATTTTTAAAGTTTAATTAATTTTTATGTCTTGTATCATATATGTCACTGTTTTTCCCAAATATGTAAATTCTTATACTTTGGCGGTCGTCACTTTAATAGACGCGTAAGTGAAAGCGAATCAAATCTGACCGCGAATGGCGCCCCCTCACGTGCCGCGAAACCGGCCAACACCACCGAAACTTGTAATCCAATTGCCTATATCTCCGTGACGTGACGACACTAATTATGTTAGTGACGTTTGTCTGGTATACTGCATAGAAACCACGTACTGTATTGTAATGTGAACGGTTGTTAAAGTTTACAGAGTTTCGTTAATAACTTATGTTTATTGTTCTGATTCTGAAAAAAGAAGAAAATAATTGATTTCAGATACAATTGATCGATCACAAAAAAAAAAACGGTTAATTATACAGTTTACACACCTATGCAAAACTAGAATCCAGGACCATGACATGGAGTCAGAATTATATTTTTTTTATTGGTCGTCATTTAAAAAAATAATTCTTAGAGTATCTAGCAAGTAACATAAGTAAATAGAACGGTTCGGTTATCAGCGACGAAGCCCTCTCAATGTAGATTATGCATTCGCACAACCCAATGAATATATAGGTACAATTCAGCAAACTTTGGTCTTTCAGAGTTATCAATACTTGGTCACTTGTAGTTTGTTTTAAAATTAGTGATTACATTAAATAAAATCAACAAAGTGCGCGACGAAGTTGAACGCAATTACATATTATACCTTTTTTTATATATACACTAGCGACCCGCACCGGCTTCGCACGGGTAGCAAAGCATATAAGCCGTAATGTTTTTTCTGTTGTAGTGTCATATCAGCTTGTTGCGTCGAACATGTGAATTGGATTTAATTACCTTTAAATATAACGTAAGTTCATCCTACGTGGAGTATTTTTAAAGTATTTTATTTCCAATTCTATAAAAATATGAAAAAGTAAAGAGTCAATACATATAACCTAACCTAACCTAAAAAAGCGTGTCGCGTCGTCCCGTATGGCCGCCCGGGTGGTCGCGCGATATATATATTTCGCGATAGCTTCTAAGATATTAATTTAAATTGTATAGTGCAAAGGGCAATCATAATGTGCATAAAATGATGAAGATAAATAACGTATTTAATTTGATAAGGATTAATACTGTATCCGTATAAATTGCTTTCAAAGTACCTCATCATATGACACCATTTTTTTATACATAAAAATAGGTATGGTAAGCTATCCATGAAAGATAGACATAGGCCATCGCTGACTTTTCTTTAGTCCTATATAAAATACACAATTCCTCCATACATTATTTTGTTATATCTCAAAAGGATTAGGCAACGTTTTCGATGAAAGATCCCAGCCGGCTTAATTTTTTTCCGACTTCTTCAACAATAATCGTCATATTTCAACAAATTTGCACAAAACATTAATAAATTATACACGTAAACCTTCCTCTTGAATAACTCCGTCAATTTGTGCTAATAATATGCCAACCCGTTCGGTAGTTTTTGAGTTTATCGTGTTCAGACTGACAGACGCGGCGGGGGACTTTATTTTATAATATGTAGTGATTTTTGTAAAAATTTAAACATTTGTAGTCATAAATTCTTCGTTATTGTTTTCCTAGAATTTACTGTCTTCCTTCAGATTGTTTTTTATACAGAAGTATAGACAGTGCTTACTCCAGAAATAAAAGGCAATAGATGTTATGTGTTTTTTATGAATAATAAGTAGGTATTAAATAGTTCTTTTTATAGGTATGCCACTTGTTATATGAAAAATATTACGATTTCATTGACCCCTAAAAACTGCAGTTTTTATTATAAGTTTTTATTTCTGTGTATTTCTCGTCTGTTTGTAATATATTTTTCGAGCATTTACTATGTTACCGTATGACTAATTTGTTTTAACAAAATTTTGTTAACTGTAATTTTAATGCACGCGATATTCCGTGGGGTTAAAATTATAACTTTAAATGGTCAGATTAAAAAAATAATACATGTTTTTATTTACGCACGTCTAAATTAAACATACATTGACGCTAAAAACAATCATCCGTTTATATCGTTTTCATATACATACAATACAAGCAATTGCCACCGATCTGTGCGACTCTGAACTTTGAACAAACTTTGTCCTAGCCATGTTAACTGAGTATTTTAACAAATTACAGTACAAGGCACCTACAAAATTTTGTCGGTTAAACTTACGCTAGGCGATAGAAAATATAAACGATCAAATTGTGTAAGTGCCTAACACTCTGATCCTTTCATATAATATGGCATTGTCATTTGACAGTGTTTTAATTCGTACGATTGCCTTAACTAGGCGATGTCATAATGCATAACCCAGCTATCTGTGAAATTCTATCGTGATTGATGGAAAATTGGCGGAGTTACACATTGACGTATAGACAGAAATTATATGGGTTGCGTTTTTGCTATTTGGCTACGAAACCCTAAAAATACTAAAAAAAAAACAACTTATTAATCGAACCGTTGTCCACTGATTTACAAGAACAAGTGACTAATGTTCTTAAAGTCCTTAATACGTTTCGAAGCGTCTGAAATAACTTTCAAAGAAAATTGCGCAAACTGTTTATTCGTAGAAATGCTCGATCACGGTGGTATTTTCTGAAAATCCGTATGCTAAACGTAATGTTTGCCTTTTCTATGTTCTCTTTATTTAGGGTTCCATTCCCAACGGGCAAAACGTAGCCCTATTGCTGTGAGGAAACTTGAATTATAGACTTGAAATTTATACCGAATATTGAATTAGAAATTCAATTTTATTTTTCTGAGGGGGTCCTATAGTATATGAAATGGGAGGCGAAATTATTTTTTTAATCCATTGGCACGTGAGATGTCGTTTTCTAGAACTCAGTACGAATATGTTTTTAAACATTTTTTGTAATCAAAAATAAAAAATGAAAATGGGGGCGTCAAAGTTATAATTTTAGACAATTTTTGTTAAGTATGATTCGGAAAGTCTGTATATCATGTATTTACAATGATTATTGATGTAGTTTGTTAAAATGTGACCATAAAAAACAAATATTTGTTTCTTTCATGGATTGTGGTGATGAAACGAAATGTATAATATAAATGTAAATGCATAATCCAAATATATTATTGTGGTGCTACGGAACCTTCTATGTGCGGGTCTGACTCGTACTGACTTTTTTTCTGTTCGGAACGATTACGTATATAATGATAATATGGGTAAATTATTTGGACATTTCGTTTTGCCGTCGTGTGACGTCACCAGGGAGAATTATCACCTGCTGTATAAGGAGACAGGCACGCGCGCATGCTGTTCGGTTGTGATACATGTCGTGTTCAAATGATAAAAATACATTAATTTTAATGACGAGTCCTATCTAGTTTATAACCTATTTTAAGATGACACCTCTGATCGAATTTTACTGTTTAATATATATGGTGTACACAATAAGAAAACAGAATTTAGACAGAAGTCTTATTGATTTGATTAGTATATATATGAACATCATGTATTTTTAAAGCTTTTTAGAAAAAAATCAGAAAGTAGTACATCTTTCGTAAGTGTAGAAATTAGTATTTTGATGCGATATACATAACGTTTACGTATCCGAAAAAAGGAGTCTCGTTTGTGGAAATGTGAAGTCGCGGCGATGAAACGATGAAATAGGCAACGTGTTAACTAGATCGGTTACATTTTTACTCAAGCCCGGTGGCTATCGGTTGCCCGTACGGTACGACTCGAACAGAGTGGAAGCCCTTCTGTTAAATCTGTTTACAATAATTGATCCATAGATATAGTTTATTTCTGTCATTGGTAATACATTACAATACATTATATTTATTTATTATTACAATACATTATACAACACGCCCGCCGCGTGTTCATTTATTCGCGTAGTAATTAGTGGATGTCCACTCGATTGTCGATTGATTACTTTAGATGAAAAATAAATTGCGTCAATTACGCCGAGACAGAGTTACGAGCTCGAAATCATAAATAAATTTTACAAATGCAAGTAATTTATATGGGGAATGAATAATCTCACTTTAGTATTTGGTTACATTTAAGTTCTTATGCGAAAGGAGGTGCAGCGGCGTGCGGTGCGCGGTGACCGGTGAGGCTTTGATAGCGTGACACGCGGGCGGGTGTCAGGTGGCGACCGCGAGGCGGGGCGAAGTTGGCGTTCTCCGGCCGGTCAGTCAGATGCCGCGGAGACGCGTAGCCCGCCAGTCTAGACCGCGACACGGTCGCGTGCGAACCTTCCCACCCTGGAGCGTTCCTTTGGTCCGGTATGCGTGGATTGGGGCGAGGGCCCGACCGCGCGGCCCGTAGGGGAAGTGGGCGCGAGGTCCGAGCCCGCCCTGCTGCGGCTGCTCGACGACCGCGACGCCGCCCCGCGCCAGCCGAGCCGCGCGCGCGACCGCCTTTCCTCTTTTTGCCGCAAGCTGCGCCGCACCATCAGTGAG